>SKCR01026842.1:0-63005 GCA_019454045.1 Zanthoxylum bungeanum | reverse complement strand
TGCAATTGGACTGGTTTCTGGCTGCTGTGCATCAGACATACGTTCGTGGTGCGTTCGTTGCAGTGTTCGAACGATTGGCGTTAGTGCTGCATTCGTTTGTGGGTTCGAACATGTGGCGTTAGTGGCACGTTCTCTATTGGGTTCGAACGGGAGCATTCCAGAGAGCAAACGTTCGAGGCACGTTCTTGTGGGGTTCGAACGGGAGCATTCCAGAGAGCTCACGTTCGTTTTGCGTTCGATTGACGTTCGAACGAGTCTTCACAGAAAGGTGCGTTCGTGTAGCGTTCTAGTAAGCGTTCGAACGCGACTGCGATCTGAACGCGTTTTTGGCCTGCAAAACCCTAGGTTTTCACCCTACCTATAAATATAACCCTTAGCCGCCATTCTCAATAGTTGAAGCAATTATTTCTTGAGCCTAAATCTCTCAAAGCTTTCAACCTTATTTGAATCCACCATTGAAGACTTCTTATTCTTATTGTCTTCTTCATTAATGGTGTGATTCCATCTTTGATAAACCTTCAACACAACTTAACCCAAATTCCCCAATCCTTTAGAGTTCTTTAGGAGGAAGTTTGGTAGTCGGAGTTCCGACGTCATTGGTGATATAATCTACTCAGAGACTTCAGAGGTTCTGAAGAAAACCGTGGGTTGCGGGCTTGAGGAGTTGCTTTGAGTTCTTGCAGTTTATAGGTACTTGAGTCGGTGGAGTTGCCATCATAGGTCTTGACCATCGCTGTAAGTTTTTCTCGATATAGTGGATTCGGGTGGTAGCCTATACCCGGAGTGGTTTTTTACTCGGAAGAGTTTTCCACTTCGTCACCAAAATCATTGTGTTGAATTTTGTGTGATTGATTTACTTTTCCGCAATTTCTATTATTGATTAATATTGTGGATTTTATTGTTTTTGGATTTTGTGGTTGGTAGTTGATTTTCCATAGACACATTAATTATGACTTGTCTCAATTAATTGTGATTATTTCCGCATAGGGTCAGAACTTAGGATAACCCCGAACTTTCAATTGGTATCAGAGCCTGAACTCGATCCTTGACCCATTAGCTATGGAGCGTAGTCAACCCTTAAATTGTCCGCCATTTTTTGATGGCACGGAATATTTGCATTGGAAGGTTCGCATGAGAGCGTTTCTTAAGTCCTTAGATGAGAGGGTCTGGATGACTGTTGAACACGGGTGGAAACCTCCCGTTGTTATTGTTGATGGGGTATCTTCCCCTAAAGATAAATTGACCTGGACCAAGGACCAATTTGATGCTAGCAATAGGAACAGCAAGGCTGTTAATGCCATACATGGTGCTGTTTGTTCTGCTGAATTTAGGAGAATCTCTATGTGTGAGATAGCCAAGGATGCTTGGGACATCCTGCAGACTGTGCATGAGGGCACATTGTCTGTTAAAAATAGTAGACTCCAGGATCTTGCTACTAGGTTTGAGGTCGCTAGAATGAAGGATGATGAGACCTTTGATGAATTTTATGCTGAGATTAACGATTGTTAACTCTAGTTTTAACCTAGGTGAGACTATTCCTACCAGTAGGATAGTTAGGAAAATCCTGAGATCCCTACCTGATAAGTTCCTACCCAAAATCACCGCCATCGAGGAAAGTAATGACCTCGATCAGCTTAATTTAGATGAACTCGTAGGAAAACTGCAGGTTTATGAGAAAAAGCTTCCTGGTTATAGAGAGCCAAAAACGTTTGCGATGAAAATCGCTAAGGAAGTTGTGCATGATTCGTCTGTGATGATGATACCATCACGGATCGTGATTTGGCCTTGTTTGCAAAGAAGTTTAAGAAATTTCTTAAATTTAAGAAGAGTGGCCATAGCAGTAACAGGGATATAGAGGTTATGCCTAGAAATAGTAGCAATAGCAGGAGTGAGTCTGGAGAGGATAGGGATAGTAGATCCCGTGGTGCCCAGTGCTATGAATGTGAAGGATATGGGCACGTTAAATCTGAGTGTCCCACATACCTTAAGGCTAAAGGCAAGAAAGCCATGGCAGCATCACTTAGTGATTCTGAAGGTGATGAGTCTCCTAAAGGCAAGAAAAATTTATTGCCTTTACTGCTAGTGTGACTGGTGAGAGAGAGATTGTAGTTAATGATGATGATTCAGAAGTCTCTCTTGATGAGTCTGTTGATGAGGATAGTCTTCAGGTAGCTTTTGCTGAACTGTTTAATAAGAGTTTAGCTATTAAGAAGACTAACATAGAGGTCAATAAAAGGCTGAAAGCTGTTGAGCTAGAAAAGAATGAAGCTCAAGCCAAATTTGAGCAAAGCCTTTTGATGTTTGATGACCTGGAGGAGAGGAATAGGGGTCTAATTGATAAGATCCTAGCTTTAGAGACTGAACTTGAAGATACTAGAACCCAGTTGTCTGTATTTTCTAGTGAGAATAAAAATGTGGACCGTATGTTAGGAATTATTTCTGAGCCTAACTGTGATAAGGCTTCTTCTTCCAAAGCTGTGCCTGTTGCAGCTAAATGTGACTTAGTTAAAAAGCCTATTGAGTGTAGTCATGTGATTCCTCTGTCTGTTCCTCGTCCTGTGACCCAACCTCGATATAGAGGTGTTGTGGGTAAACCTCGCTCTCATCCGAGGTTTGTGCCTGTTTGCCATCACTGTGGCAAGGCGGGACACATTAGGCCTAAGTGCTTCATGCTGCACAAGCAAAAGAGAAGGCCTAAGAGTGTGTCTCCTAGATTTGATTCGTCAAATCTAATGTCTCAAGTTTCTGCACTAACCAAACAAGCTCAATTCTTGAGTGAGAAACTTGCTTTGTTGTCTGGGAACTCTCATGTGCATGAGGCTCCTAGAAAGGTTTGGGTGGGGAAGCAAGATGATTTCCCATCTACTTCTGCATGTCCTGATGGACATGATGAGAGTGCACTTCGGTGTATCTCTGCTTAAAAGATGCATTTTATTTTCCCATTGCATGTGTGTGTGCGTGTGTTTTATGTTTTTGCACGTTTATTTTGTTTTCACTGCATATGGGTGTGTGTGTGTGTCTTGTTTTTGTTATATGTCCCTTGGTATTTAGGATGGAAACCCGGACATAAATTTCATAGCCGATTCCGAATGGACGGTAGTATGATCTGCACTCGGGATACAACTCCACGTACCATTGGATGTTTTTACAAGCTGTTTTGTGTCTTTATTTTTTTTTGTGATTTAAAACTGAAAAATCAAAAAAAAAATTAATTATATTTTTTGAAAAAGACCAAAAATATTTTTATGGCTTGTTAGAGCATGAATAGCATGTGCATGTGATCCTGGTATGTAGGATATATGATTATGCATGTATGATATGCTGTTATTTTTCTTGATGCTCTATATGCATGAGTGTGTGTGATAAAAACCTTTGGTATATCTTGTGCTTGCACTTCACATACACGTTTTAATTTATCAAGGCTTGGTCGCATGTATGAGTTTTTGGAATAGCAATCCATTTTCTATCATATCCTGTTTGCTCAATAGTGTGACCTTTGACTAGTTGACCTTGCTATCCCCTTTTTGCAAAAGTAAAAAGAATTAAATTTAAAAAGAAAAATGAGACTCAAGTGCAAAAGAGCCAAAATGGCCAAATTCAAAAGATAAGGGCAAAAACCCTTCACTCGAAAGAGTTGTTAAATATGAGCTCATGATATTTCTGGGGTAAATAATATAGCATGCAACCAATATTGCTTATTTTCCTAGGCTAGTGGTGCTGGGTTTGAACACATATTTTGTGGACTTGGTTTGATTAGAGATGGGTTTCTGTGGCTGTCTCCAGCTCATAAAATTAAGGTCTTAAGCCTTGATTTGTTGTGCACTTTATTTTTCACGCAAGTGTTTTATATGCTTTGGTGTTTATGTCATATGCATAAGTGTTGTATTTAGCCACTTTTAAAATGCTGCATATTGTTTCATGTCATAATCATCTGAATACTGACTGTGTATCTTTGTATTTGCTTGAAGTGTCTTCCAGTCCGTGTTTGTAGGGTCTTTTCCTGGTACGCACTGTGTCCGATTTCGTTCGTGTAACGTTTGTTTTTCGTTCGAACTTATTTCGTTAGTGTTTCGTTTTAATTTTCGTTTGAACGTTCATTAGACTCACGTTCGACACTCGTTCGACTTTCGTTCGAACGTTTTCGGGATATTTAAATAGCCTGTGTGCGTATTTCGTTCGCACGTTTCTCTTTTTCCCTCTTTTCTCCGTTTTCTCTGCTCTCCCACTCAAATCTCCGCCTCTCAAAGTCTGATCCGAGGTTGTGTGACCTTTCTCTACTGTTTTTCGGTCTCATCTCCTTCTTCAAGGTAAAGATTTATCCATTCTTTTGGGTTTTTCTCATGTTTATTTTGAGATCTGTTTTTAGGGTTTGTTGTCCATTTCAGTTCTTAGCCTTTTTTCTTCGATTGAAGGCGTATTGAGTCTTGTGGATGAGTCTTTTATTGTTTGTTGTGTTTATTTGTGGCGATTTGTATCTGTTGAGGGAGTTTTCGCATCTGTTAATCGCCATCTCGTTCGAACGCATAAGAACTTCGTTCGAACGCTCTTTGATTTCCACAGCTTCTGTTTTGTGATCTGTTTGGGTTGTTTCTCATTTTGTGCATTTCATATGTGATCTAGATGCCTAAGAAGTCCATTGCTTCAAAGAAACGCCCCCGCGACTCTCTTCCTCGAGATAGTTTTCGCAGTCCCGCTGCTGCTAAACTGTTCGATGATCACTTCTCTCAGCGCAGTCTGTTTCTGGAGCGCAATGTCTTGGTTGATGAATTGCGTGATTCCGGCATTGTCCCTCTTCTGATTACCCGTGGTTGGGGTCCTCTTTTATCGGGTTTTGTTGGTCCATCGCCTCAGCTGGTCCAGGAGTTCTACTCCAACCTGGAGGTAGTCTCCGCTACTTCTTTTTCGGTTTACATTCGGGGCCACTACCTGGATATCGATCCTTCTGTTCTATCAAGGATTCTTGTTATTCCCGATGTGCCATACCCTCAGTACCCTTGGTCCACTACCGATGGACCTTCCGATCAGCTCGTCATGGACGTTGCCACTGGACAGCATCGTCCGTTTGGTGGAGGGACTGTTGTTGTTGCTACATTGCTGCTGGCCTATCGTCTTCTTAACCGCATTGTGTGCCATAATTTGTGGCCCAAATCTCATGTCAACACTCAGCCCTTTGCTCGGATTGCGTTCCTCTATGCCATTGAGCAGGGTCTTTCCATTGACATCCTCAGTGTGATTGTGCGGGAGATGATACGTATTCGCACTGCTTCTTATGCTTCTCACACCCTTCCCTATGGGTGTCTCATTCGCCGGATCATCTCGGCTTTGGTTCCAGATTTTGTGCATGATCCTCCTCTTCCTCTGCTCAAGCCCATAGGCCGTCAGACTGTCTCCTCAGGAGCTGCTCATCTTCCTGGCCATGCTCGTGCTCCTGCTCCAGCGGCTGCTCCTGCTCCTGATCCTGCACCTGCCCCGTCTGCCTCGGCTGCTGCCTCCTCCTCTTCAGCTGGTCCTCCTCCAGATTTTTACCAGCGTATCTTGGACTCTCATGCCTCTATCCTGGCCGAGCTTCGTCTACTCTCAGGAGGCCAATCGGAGATTCGTTCGACTGTTCGTAACTTGGAAGCTCAGTTTGCTCGCCATATTGCGGATTGTAATGCGGCTTCTGATAATGAGGGTTCCTCTGCCAGTTCAGAGTCTGACTAGCAGCTTTGTTTTATTTGCTGGGTTTTATTTGAGTTAGGAGTCTGTTTATCTTTGGGATCATAATTTTTGTAACCTGTTATGATGTCCTCTCACCCTTTTGATTGATTATGAGATGTATTGCAAACATTTGACGTATTTTAATGAAAATATTCTATCTTGAATGTCTCGCTTACTGTCTGTTACTAATGCATGCTTACGGATATTGCTTTTGGTTATTTGCTTCCCGTTTATTCTTATGATATATTTGGGTGCCTGTTTGTGCGGGGGAGTAAGTTTTAATATATACTTGTTGTTTCTCCCGGTGTATGCATGCTTTGTCATTTCGTGACAAAAAGGGGGAGTAAATGGGTGATTTTTCCTATTTCATGAGAGTTCAGATTAAGGGGGAGAAAAATGATTTACCTGTTTATGTTATACTTGATAATCTCAATGCTTTTCACGGTATATTGTTGTCTGTGGATGTTTCATGTAAACAGGTCTGTTGCTGAGGAGCATTATTTTCAAGACTACTTGTTAGGTGTTAGATCGAGTCCATTTGTAATAAGTCACTGTTTTGATGGTTGACAGTTGACTATTTGCTTTGTTGGGTCTATTACCGTAGTCTTTGTATTAGGTAGTGTTTTGTCACGGAATGCCAAAAGGGGAGATTGTTAGCACCTTTTTTATTGGCATGTATCCGTGACAAAACAAGTTCAATTGAGTTGTAATCTTTCATGAAGATCTTTGTGCAATTGGACTGGTTTCTGGCTGCTGTGCATCAGACATACGTTCGTAGTGCGTTCGTTGCAGTGTTCGAACGATTGGCGTTAGTGCTGCGTTCGTTTGTGGGTTCGAACGTGTGGCGTTAGTGGCACATTCTCTATTGGGTTCGAACGGGAGCATTCCAGAGAGCAAACGTTCGAGGCACGTTCTTGTGGGGTTCGAACGGGAGCATTCCAGAGAGCTCACGTTCGTTTTGCGTTCGATTGACGTTCGAACGAGTCTTCACAGAAATGGCGCGTTCGTGTAGCGTTCTAGTAAGCGTTCGAACGCGACTGCGATCTGAACGCGTTTTTGGCCTGCAAAACCCTAGGTTTTCACCCTACCTATAAATATAACCCTTAGCCGCCATTCTCAATAGTTGAAGCAATTATTTCTTGAGCCTAAATCTCTCAAAGCTTTCAACCTTATTTGAATCCACCATTGAAGACTTCTTATTCTTATTGTCTTCTTCATTAATGGTGTGATTCCATCTTTGATAAACCTTCAACACAACTTAACCCAAATTCCCAATCCTTTAGAGTTCTTTAGGAGGAAGTTGGTAGTAGTCGGAGTTCCGACGTCATTGGTGATATAATCTACTCAGAGACTTCAGAGGTTCTGAAGAAAACCGTGGGTTGCGGGCTTGAGGAGTTGCTTTGAGTTCTTGCAGTTTATAGGTACTTGAGTCGGTGGAGTTGCCATCATAGGTCTTGACCATCGCTGTAAGTTTTTCTCGATATAGTGGATTCGGGTGGTAGCCTATACCCGGAGTGGTTTTTTACTCGGAAGAGTTTTCCACTTCGTCACCAAAATCATTGTGTTGAATTTTGTGTGATTGATTTACTTTTCCGCAATTTCTATTATTGATTAATATTGTGGATTTTATTGTTGTTGGATTTTGTGGTTGGTAGTTGATTTTCCATAGACACATTAATTAGGACTTGTCTCAATTAATTGTGATTATTTCCGCATAGGGTCAGAACTTAGGATAACCCCGAACTTTCAACATGTCTAATTTAAATACCATTTTTTTAATTGTTTTTTAATTTTTTACACGCATGACAAGGAATGATGACTTATTACATGATGACGTGATACCTCTGTGGACCAAAGATTTTCTCCGGACAGCATAACATCACCAAAATAAACATCTTGATCAATTATGGCACTTTAGATTGGATCATGATTTGTTACTAGATTGAAATATGTATTGAGTCATAAATTATCATTAATAATTATTAGATAATAATTTATAAATAATTGAATCTTAATTATATATAATTAAAAATTTTACAAAAAGATAACACAAAATCCATATTCCATGAAAACTGCCTTTATTGGGAGGTGGTATATCATGTGCCGGATGTATATGCCTTCTCTCTCACAGCAGGCGGGCCCCACAGCTGTGTAGGGACCGCCTGCTGTGAGAGAGAATGCATATACACCCGGCACATAATATAATTTTCGCTTTATTGGAACCATTCATCTCACCTTCCATATAAGATAAGCCCTAATTTGCTAATATATATATGATGATTCCACATCAATAACAATTCATCTGAATAAGCAAAGATGAGCCTCAGGTTACATAAAATATTTCTCAGTTTTAGCAAGTTTTTAACCACATGGGTGGCGATGCTGGCAATGTTGAGTAGTACTAGTGACTCAAAATGTGAATTTGAGGCCATTTTCAACTTTGGAGATTCGAATTCCGACACCGGCGGGTTTTGGGCAGCGTTTCCGGCACAGTCTGGTCCCTTCGGCATGACCTACTTCAAGAAACCGGCCGGCCGCGCTTCTGATGGAAGGCTTATTGTTGATTTCTTGGGTAACAAATTTTCTAAACTTCTCATCAAGCATATACATTTTTAGTTCATTATTTTGGTGCTTTTGTTATTATTATTATTATTATTTTTAATCTTTAAACGTTATCAGCTGAAAATTTATCAAACAACATTTGTTTTTATTCTGTTTCTTGAACATAGAAGTGGATTTGAAAGAAATTTTTCCATCATTTTTACATGGCGAGGAATATGATAGACACCAATTATTGGTGATATAGTGATTAATGATAACATCAATGGTATGATTTAGTTTGTAATTATCTAGGATAACTTTATTGCAATCCTTGTCACATTCTACATTGATAATAAAAGTTCACCACCATAAACAATTCATGGTGGTTCTCAAAATATTCACATGATATCACAAATTTGATTTAATTAATTAGGAGTTTGGATTTAATTTTCGATCAAATCGTAAAAATAATATGATTTATATTTTTTTTTTCTTGATAGGTGGCACATATTTTAGAAACTCGTATGGGATTCCTTAAAATTCAAGTCACCCCTCCTTAATCCCACATGAATTAAATATATTATGATCTTAAATCTGACATAACATAAAAAAAAAAATTATAAACGAGAATGTATGCCCATAGACACCCTCTCTTTACAAGTCATTTTTTAAGGGTGCCTTTTATCCATGAGTTTGTAACAATTGGTATTAAAGTAGACATCATGTCGAGTATGGGATTGGGCGCGCCATGCCAAATATGGGGTTGTTATTGCAGATAGGGGTGTTCATAGGGTTGGATCAACCCGCAACCCGACCCGCGCGGGTTCATAAAAAAATTTGCAAAATTTTGACCCGACGCGACCCGAAACTTTCGAGTTGCACAACGGGTTTGATCCCCTTGACCCGACCCGACCCGACCCTATATAAATTTATTATTTTTCTAAAATAGTTATTAATATTTTTAAAGTTTTTATTATTATTTCATTTGTTTATTACTTTTTTGTATTAAAACTTTATATATATGATATTTTTGTGATATAAATTAAGTAATATTTATATTTCAAAATAATTAATTCATTTAAATTTTTTTTTTTTAAAATGACCCAACCAACCCGAACTCGATCGGGTTCCACTTCTCCGTGACCCGACCCGCGACCCGATTTTCCCTTGACCCGACCCGATCGGGTCTAACAAAATTTTAAAAAACCCGACCCGTGAACACCCCTAATTGTAGATAAGGTGACCTGGGGAGAACTGCTATCTGAAAAGGGGATCCGCGATGACGGACTAGTGAAATATTAATATCCTAATTTCACGTGAGTTAAATAAAATAAAATAAATAAAAATATAAGTACATACACACCATTTCCTAATAAATCGGTTTATAACCAAAAATTAAATAAATAAATAAATAAATAAATAAATAATAAAAAAAAAAAAAAAAAAAGTGCCACCGCAGTAAACTCTTTCCTCATTTAATTTTTTTAATCTATTTGATCTCATTTGGCAGCTCAAGCTCTAGGATTGCCATTTCTGAGCCCATATTTGCAATCAATTGGATCAGATTACAGACATGGAGCCAATTATGCTACTTTGGCATCTACTGTGCTTTTGCCCAACACATCCTTGTTTGTTACTGGGATTAGTCCATTTTCACTAGCTATCCAACTCAACCAAATGAAGGAATTCAAGGCTAAAGTTGTTGAATTTCACTCCTCCAATAGAAATGGTATCCTAAATCAAACTCCTTTTCTATTTTCTTGCTCCCTATAAACTAACTAACATGAATAACAAAAACTTGCTCTTTCTTAGATTCAACAAAGCTTCCTTCGCCTGATATTTTTGGAAAATCTATCTATACATTCTACATTGGTCAGAATGATTTCACTTCCAATTTAGCAGAAATTGGCATTGGTGGAGTCAAGCAGTTTCTTCCTCAAGTGGTTTCACAAATTGCTAGCACGGTCAAGGTAATCACATACTCACTACAGAGTGACTCCCGCTCAATTCGAAAATTTGTTAAAATGAGATAGTTTTGATTCATTCACAAAAATAATGAGTGTCTAGCTTACAGTTTTTGTAAAAATCAAATTTTACTCCACTGAATTAATATTTTGGTTACGCTACTACTCGGCAGGACTTATAAAAACTAGCCTCATATTTCAATATGTGTACAGGAGCTATATGCTTTGGGAGGGCGGACATTTCTGGTACTAAATCTTGCACCAATTGGTTGCTACCCATCATTTTTGGTTCAGCTTCCTCATTCCAGTTCAGAATTGGACTCGTATGGCTGCATGATCTCTTACAACAATGCTGTGGTTGATTACAATAACATGTTGAAGGAAGCTCTTGCACAAATCAGAAAAGATATTCCCAATGCTTCAGTCATTTACGTAGACACTCATTCTGTGTTACTGGAGCTCTTCCAGCATCCGACATCACATGGTAATATTCAATATTTTTTTAGGCATATGATGACGGTATAATTGGGAGGAATTGTTTATACGTGGATTGGACAACCATATCCATTGGACTAGTTTTTTAGTCAGTTAAACCCAATCTGCATTAATTGGTATCGAAATCAGGTTTACCTGACTGTATAAGTATGGGTGCATGCAGATATATAGAATGTGCACATCAGATGCGTGACATAAGCGAGATGTGTATTCTTTATATGCAGATGATCATAATCATCATAAATCTTACATCATAATTTTATTTGAATTGAACAATCATATCTACTGAACAAGTCTTTCGAATAGTTAACTATGAGAAAAACTTCTATAAGACAAGCGTACCAGCTCAGTCTGCTAAGCTGGTATAGCATATAGGAATGTGGGCCTACAATAATTATATAATATTTTATTATAATTTTTTTCTATTTTAAATTTAAAAAACCATGGGTCCCATGTCAGGACCCACATACTCTGACAAATGATTAGATATGCGTATCACTTCAGTCTCACATACTCTATCAAATGATTAAACATACATACGGCCTCAACCTATTGAGATGGTACGCCTATCTCATAAAAGTTTTTCTCATTAAGTAAGCCCAATTTGCATCCGTGTTTACGTACTAATCATTTGTATGTATTTTTTCATGTCTTCTTGGATTGAACTTTGTTATTATTATTATTTTTTGTGAATGGAGGGCTGAAGTATGGGCCCAAGGCTTGTTGTGGACATGGAGGTGGTGCCTATAACTTTGATGCTAAAGTTTTCTGCGGAAATACAAAGGTGATAAATGGAAGCACTGTAACAGCCACAGCTTGTAGTGACCCACAAGATTATGTAAGCTGGGATGGAATACATGCTACAGAATCTGCTAATAAGCTCACCACATGGGCTATTCTTAATAGCTCTTATTTTGATCCTCCTTTTCCACTTTACCAGCTCTGTGACCTCAACCCCATTGGATGACCTAATCTTGTTTAATTATTAGGATTCAGTGTTGAGTTAAATTTATATTAATTATTGAATTAATAGCCAAGAAATGAGTGGAACTTACGCAAGATCTACATTAGAAAAATCCTAATTATTAATTCAGTGCTTAGCATAAACTCAGTTTAGCGCTCACTGGATCCTAATTCAGTAATTAATCAAATAATTAACAAGGAAATCAAGTGGTTTAGTTGTAGACTTGTAGTACATCTTTCTGTTTAAAGATCAATTGTATTGGTTCAGTTTGAATACAAAAGTCTGCATTAATCATAAGAAGTCATTTCTGATAAGTTAGAAACTGGATGAATTAATAGAGGAGAGCCTAGCGTTTTAAGGAGAGTCGACACATGTGGTTGGTTGAAGTCCCAAAATTAGGACCCACAAATAAAATAAAATTTTAATTTTGAAGTGTATAATATGATTTTTATAATTTTTATTCCTTATGGGTAATAAATTATTTTAAAACTCGCCTATAATCCTCAAAATTTATAATAATTTAGTGCCGCCACTGATGCAATTTTTGGATGAATGTTGTCCAGGCAAATCCTAATAACTCAAATTTTGCAAGCAAGATTAGTTCTTTCAATCAAAGTGCCACCATAATAAAGGCAAAAGCTCGTTTTCGGTACAAGGATTGGGAGGTATTGATACTTAATTTTATCTTTATATTTTTTCAGGTTGTTTCTAAAGTTTGAATCAGATAATAAGTTAATATTTGACTATCACGTAATAAAGCACTACCATTAATAAGAAAGAGAGAGAAAAACAAAAGGAAGGAAATTTTTCTATGATCATCCTAATCAAAATTAAAAAATGCAAAAACAATGATATTTTCACCTGTGAAAAAAATTTACAAAAGAATTAAAAATCAATTTCAAGGAACGTACTCCTGCTCAAGTGCTGGTTGAGTTCTTATCATTGATGCTGAAGGCATCCTACTTCTTCCAATCCAAATTGTATCTAAAGGAACTGCCTTTTCAGATTCACTCTCCATTTTTCTAATCATCTTTCTTCTCACCACCTTAAAAATGGCCACCCCAACCAAAATCAACAAAACCAACCCACCAAATCCACCCACAAACCCTATCACCCACCTCTTCCATGATCTCTCTTTTTCTTTCTTCTTCTTCTCCGGCCGCGGCGGCTGCAGGGGAGGCTGCGGCTGAAATGGAACCACCACTGAAAAATGTCCAGGACCTTTTGTGACACATTCATTAGGCACAGTCATGTTGCTAAATTCAACTGACATACCAGCTCCAAATTTGACACATTTTAGTGTCACATTTTCATCTTTTAACACAATGTCAGGAAATAAAATTGAAATAGGCTCGCCTGTGACAATGAGTGTAAGCTCCTCACTGCTTAAGTTACTTGAATTTGAAGCATCATAAGCACTGAACCCAACAACAGGAGCAACCAATGAATGATTAGGGACATTATAGTAATAAGAAGACATATTTCCCAAATTGTCCTGAAGTAGTGCAATTCTCTTCACAAAAGGCATGGCTAAAACTCTTGGTGGAATCCGAATTTGAGAACTGAAATTTACTCCTCTTGCCCAAAACTCCCCGTTTCGTAATCTAATAACAGAAACTTGCATGCCTGAAGAGTTTGAAGGAAGAGACAGATTGTAAAAATGACCCGTTTGATGATGCTTTGATAGTGTTTCATTTGCATAGCTATGAAATAGCTCTTGTAAAGATTCAGGATCATAGATTCTTGAGTCATTTGCCATGGACAATAACAATAAAGAAAAGATTATAAAGATGATTAGCCAAATTTTGTAGAACCCCATCAAAGCTTCTTGTGTTTTTTCATGTTGAATGATTTTGAACAAGAAACCAATCACAAAGAATCATTTTTTTATCATTCAACGTGAAAAAAAAAAAATATGATTTTGACCAAAAGGAATTCTTTCTTCTTGTTATATAAACAATAAATGAGGAAAAACTAACAAACCCACGATCTGAAAATGTACGAGATGCTCTGTTAATATTTTTTTTCGAAGCAAATGGGTGGAAGAGTTATGAAATTAGGCTTTGTTATTTGAGAAGGTAAACCAAATTCACAAGACCAAAAAGAATGTGCATTGAAAATATATAAATATATATATATATATATAAAAGGAGATCACAAGTCTGAATTCTTCAAAATGTTTATTAATTCGTCGCGATCTTCTTGGCATTGCCTAAAAATTAGAAGGTGAGTGGCTGAGTTGGAAAGGATAATGGAGATTCCAGCAATGGGAATAAATACGGGCCTGCTTGTAATAATTAATATTATATGAGCAACCAAAGTCAGTTATTAGACTGTCACCCAACATAAAATTTTAAAAATAAACAAAAAAACAAAAAAATATGTATTTATAGATGGGTTCGGTTATATGGATTCTTATGTCATTGTCAGAGATGGCAAAAATCCGAATGATGGCTTGTAAGGGCCTAGTACGTTATGTGTGGATAAAAAGATAATTTTTTATATTTATTAATTAGATAGATCATATATGAATATTGATATATTGTTCTAATATAGGTAAAATCCATGAATAATGACCCGCACCGGGTCCTAGTATAGGTCATATTATCATACTGGATAGTTGAACGGGTCGAATACAGGGTATTCATATTTTCGGGTCTACCTGCGACCCGACCCGACCTGCTGAGGTTTCAATTAAAAATAATGTGTTTTCGGGTTAACTCAACTCGACCCGATTTTTACGGGTCGGGTCATGGCTTTGAAAATCAAACCTGACCAGACCTGATATAATATATTTTTACTATTTTTTTAAAGAAAATTAATATTTTTCTAAAAATTTTACTATTATTTTAATTGTTTATTACTTTTATTGTCTTGAAATTTTATATGTATGACAAGTTTCGGGACATGAAATAACTAATTTTTATGTCTCAAAATAATTAATATATAAAAAAAAATCAATTTTTTGCTGACCTGACCCGACCCGCTCGAGTTTTCATTCTCAAATTTCGAGTTCGGCGACCCGCATGACCCGACCCGATCGAATTTCGAAAAAAAAAAAAAAAAAAAAAATTCAACCTGTGAACACCCTTACATATCGACATCCTCATATTATATTCAACTCATTGCCACCCACGATCATTGTTCTCTATATGATGTATTATTGTCTCATTAAATTCAGTAACATATAATTTTTTTTTAATAAATTCTTTCTATATTAATTTAGGTCTTTTGTAATATTCATATGATTCAATCACCATGAAAAATGAAAATATACATATGTAGTCCTGTCCGATGATAATTTTCCTCTAAAATTTAAGGTGATTTAAAAAAAAAAAAAAAAAAAAAAAAAAAAAAAGGGTAAGGATCCTTTTGAGCTGGGTTATGGTGTCATGCATATATATTTAATTATTTGGTAGATATATTTATTTTTAATTTGTTGATTATTAGTCGGTTGGGTTAGTTGGTTCTTAAGATGGTACATATGGCACAACCGTTGCACCACCAAAAGTAGATATGGTTATTCTTAGACATTGATTGGGCCAAAATCTTCTCATATTTCTGCTACCTTATTAAACTCTAATTTTCCGATAATTATATTATGTGCCGAGTGTATATGTCATCTCTCTCACAACAGACAGACCACACAACTGTGCAGGGCACACCTACTATGAGAGAGATGCATATACACCCGGCACATGATATACCACCTCCTAATTTTCTTACATAAGCTTCATTTATTGTATTTGTTACAAGTTCTTTTTCTTTACCAAAAAATCTAATAAAATAACTATATAATCATATTATTTATTTAACAAATTATGTTATTTGTTTAATTACGGGTTCAAATTCAAAAACTGATATAATAAATTATGTATTACAAAGTGATCAATATTCTATAATTTACCCGAAGCTCTTGATTTTCTTCAGTTCAACATCTTATTCCATGACAAGCGAGAGTATAATTATTTATTTTTCTTCGTATAATTGCTGTTAATATTGGCTCACAATTAATGGCCGGCTCTTAATAGTAAGACACGTGGAAAGTGATGCGATTGTTAGTGGAAACTAATTAATTATTATTATTATTATATTATTATTATTATTACTAGGTCAAACACAAAATTAGAAAGAAGAATAGAATATTGGACCCGGTCTAATTGCTTGTCCGGCCCAGATATTTTGAGCCGACATAACCCAAATCACCCGAATGCCCTACATCTTCCAGCCGAAAAGTATGCTTTTTATTTTTATATTGCAAATTGGGTGAGTTTTGTTAAGGATTTACATATATCAATCTATTTATATTTAACCCCAAGGGATTGCCTCAGTGGTAAAGGCTTTGGGCTTGAGTGGTTTGATCCCTCTTAGATTTAATATTCGAATCCCACTAGATGCATTTCCTTGGGGTCATGCCCCCTGGTGTGAAAAGCCATCGACTTACCATGATCTGTGTTGGGAAACTTCTGATGGCACGGTTCAGGTCCCGGGGATTAGTCGAGTTGCGCGTAAGCTGGCCCGGACACCCCGGTTATCCAAAAAAAAAACATATATTTATATTTTTTAAAATAGAAAACCAAATCACTGTGGATTTTATTTAATATTATCAAATTCATCCACACTTAAAAAATAAAATGCCAAATCTATTTTCATATCCGGCGGATTTTTAACGGTTCCTAAATTCTGAATACTTAAATTAATAAAAATTCATTCTCTTTTATAAATTAATAATATAAATTATAAATTCCTAACATTATGATAAAAAAAAATTGCATGTGAGAGAAATTAGAAGTGATAATGGAGATTGCGTGAAACTAGAGCCTTGGATGAAGATTAAGATGTGCGGCTGGCTTTTTGATTTTTGAAATAGAGAGCACGGTCATAAATTGTAATAATACTAAAATATATATATATATATATATATATAAAATAAAATAAGAGAGTTGTGTTCTATTTGTCAAATCTAACCATGTGCTTATCTGAGGAAAGATTTTATAATTTTTAACGGTTTAATTTCTGAATTCAATGTGGTATTTTTATTATTTACTTAATATTAATAGTTGAAAAAAAATTGAGGGATTGTCAGATCCCTAATAGACAAAAAAGCTCCCCCTTATCGATCGAATACTAGCGAATTTGTGAGCGAAATTACCATATCTAATTCTATCTATATCATAAGTTCACTAATTTTATTTTATTTAATTTTTTAATTATATTATATGGTATAGTACATATTAATTAATAAAAACATAAAATCTTATTGGACTTAAAAGCCTTATCCAATACTTGCTAAAGTCCATCTCAATATATGAAGGTCAAATCTTAATATGAAAAAGTAAGATTGCTACTTCCCCGGCTGTTTTCGGGAACTACTATTTACCCCTATAATATTTTTATAATACCTAATTACTCATCTTATCTCAAAAAATTAAGGTTCTTTTATAATCTTATCATTGAATACTACTGTATTATCATGTCAATATAGTAGTTTTTATTTTTTAATAATTATATAATAAAATTATAAATTATAAGAGTTGTAATATCTATATTGTCATGTTTGTATTATTTCTTTTTATTTTTTGATATTAAAAACTACTAATGAAATTATAAATAATAAATTGTCAAATTATCAACTTTAATGCTAATATAACTGTATCTAAAGGTAAAATATACATATTAACTTTTAGGTTGAGATATTATTATAATATTAGGGGGGAATCGGTATATCTCAGAAACAAGGAGAGGAAATGGCAATCTCCCAATGAAAAACATGCTTCGAAAGAAGGGAAATAAATATACTTCTGCATGTTAGGGAAGTACACGGATCAGGTAACCCGCTAACTTATTAGCTTTGGAAACTTATTATTTTTTTAGTTGAAAAAACTTGACTCGTATATGACGGGTTAGGTTAAAATCGGGGTTGACCCAACCCGTCTCAAGTTTTACTTATTATTTTCAAATTTAACCTCTAAATAATTAATACATATTAAATAGGTCTCTGTCTCTAATTTGTCAAATTGTACGGATTCTAAAAAATTTATAAAGGACGACATATATTTCTAACAATATACTTTGAGAGAGGAACATTAGGTCATTGTTAAGATAAATAAATTTTTTATGGGAAATTATCTATGAGACACATAAGTTTCAGTAAAAGTATGTATCATCATCAAAGTTTTTTGATAATGACACTGCAACATATAAATTTTATGTTTTAATATCAACCAGCCACTTTTCCATTAATAACATCATAATCGGTTGAAAAAGATATACGAAAGACTATTTTGGCCATTATACTATTTAATATTATAATGACTCATTAATACAAAATAAAAAGATTGGGTAGTACAAAGACATTGTCATAATTTCTTGGTGTTTTAGAGATAATCAATATGATTTAGTATCAACAGGATAGCGAAACCATAAAGTATAAACTCTCTGGAAAATCTTCACCGAAAGAGTTAGTGATCTTCAAGAAATTATTAGTTCAAAATATTCTTATAAATTTCTCATAGATTTGAAATTAAAGTCATTTTTAATTTTCTAGTTCTGGAGTTAGCATTTAGAGACATTTCTATTTTCTCAAGGGAGCATCTACAAATGAGGGGATTCTAAAATGCCTATACATGCAAGTTGCAACATGCTTCAATTCTGAATTTAATAACATACTTAATAGATGGAGAAACTACATCTTATGATGTTCCCATGTGTTCCGTTGTTATTCAGCTCAGATATAGTAGGACTAGTTACTGAGCTAGCTCTAATTGCAAAGGTAAACATATAGTTGTAAAAAATAATAGGTGAAATAAAAATCCTTGGAATTAACAAAATATATTATAAGTAAAAAATGATATGAATGCAATTGATCAATAATATTTTAAAAAGATTAACAAGTTATTTGTTGTAAATTCTTCAAATCTTTAAATATAATGGTTTGGATGGAGGACGGACATGTCCCTTGGATGGTACCCCATAAGGACATGTCCTCCAATTGTGTGTAACATGGTCTTATACTCCAAGGGGTGTATAGGAGAGGTATAACCTTTTGGAGGATTGCACCCCAAACCAAAGGGTGCCCTTGAGGCACCCTTCCATGCATATAAAAGGAAGCACTCTTGTTCCTTAAACACACATAAAGAAATCCGAACTACATCCATAAAATTTGAGTCTCATTTTGGTTTTGAGTCAGAGAGAGGATTCCACCATTACCAAGTTCGAGATCTTGTTAAGGTGTGCCCCTTGAATAAGAGGAATTCGGGTTATCCTGAGAGAACATTAGCCACAAATCCGTAGAGCACCGAGACGGGGCTGATAAGTTCTTAAGGACAGAGATTTATCTCGACTCGGATCACTGCATTCATCATTTTCCAGGTTTTCTTTACATATCAAGTTTTGGGGTTTGCTAGATCTATTTTTTGTTTCTGGATTTGATTGATAACAACATGTTTGTTTTATGATTAATGACACTATAATTACCAACAATCTTAAGAACTTATCAACTAGTGTTGTTAAATAGTAAATCGCATGCTTAGTTAAGAAAATTTCTGGAAAAAATACAGTCTGTGCATGTAAAATACGTAGGGCGTTCGAACGCCCGACGAACGCGAAGGTAAAAATCTGAAAATTTGTAAGAATGTTCGAACGCATATTCAAACGCAAGCCTTCTGCCTAAGAACGTTTGAATGCATCTTCAAACACAAATCGAACGCAGACCTTCTGATTTAGTTCGTTCAAACGCATCTTAAACGCAACTCAAACGCAACTCCCTGGAATTATTCTGTTCGAACGCGTTCTCGAACGCTATACGAACTTGAACTCTCTGGAAACATTCTGTTTGAACGCGTTCTCAAACGCAACACGAACGTACACACACTGGACAGTCTTTTTCAAACATAGATATGAATGCGACACTAACGAATTAGTCCTGGAATTGTTATAAGCTGCAAAGACTTAGATTATTTCAAATATTAATAATATTAACTTAGTCAATCATATACTGAATCACAATAATCTTGGTAGTATAGATTTAAGTTATTATTAGGTTTTTCAATTATCACAAGCATACACATAGTGATAAAGTTGTAAACTAATTATGTGTTGCATACTGGTTGAGAATTTAAAGTGTAATTATACACAAGTAATTCCATCCAATCTTGTTTGACATATACACATATATCTACACATATCGTATATTGTATTGTGATATTTAAAAGTGAAATACTGAGTTTGAATTGTTAAGAGGTTCTATTGAGAAAGTGGTTAAAAGATATTCTGTCAAAAATGCGATAAGAGCCTAAGTGGTCATGGACTTAAGTTGTTACTCCGAACCCCCCTCGTCCTCTGGGAATATTCCTATATCTACTTTTCATAAGAAATCTTGGTTGGAAATTCAAGGACTTGTGTTTATTGATACTACTGTCCAATAGAACAACAAGTGGATACTTGGTATATCACTTGGAATAAGATCATTTGTTGATCGTTGTGCAATCTGTCTTTTATAGACTTATTGTCCCCTGATTGTTTACCAGTTACATATGGCTAGCGGAAACATCACAGTATCGGTCTCTCATGGAGAAAAACCGGAGAAGTTTGGTGGGGCAAACTTCAAACAGTGGCAGAGCAAAATGTTGTTCTACCTGACAACTCTGCAGTTGGCTAAGTACCTCAAAGATCCTCCAGGTCCTGTGGAGGGTGAATCAGAGGTAGCCAAGGAACTGCGAGAAGAGACATGGTCGTCTGGCGACTTCCTATGTAAGAACTACATTTTATGTGGTCTTGACAATACCTTGTACAATGTGTACCAATGCACGTCTTCTGCGAAGATTCTCTGGGAATCTCTCGAGAAGAAATACAAAACCGAGGATGCCGGACAAAAGAAATTTATCATGGGTAGGTTCCTAGACTACAAAATGGTAGATTCAAGGACGGTGATGTCTCAGTTGGGTGAACTGCAGTTGATCATTCATGAAATAGTGGATGAAGGTATGAAATTTTGTGAGACGTTTCAAGTTGCCACCATAATTGAAAAGTTGCCTCCATAATGGAAGGACTTTAGGAGCTATCTGAAACACAAAAAGAAGCAGATGAACCTTGAAGTCCTTGGATTTCAATTGAGAATCAAAGAGGACAACATGATGTCCGAGAAGGCCAGCTACAAGACTATAGAGTCTAAGGCCAACATCATTGAGGGTGTAAAAGGTAGCAAGAAGAGAAAGAACAGTGGAGCTTATTCTTCCCAAGCGAACAAGAAGTTCAAAGGGAAGTGCTACAACTGTGGAAAGAGCGGTCATATGTCAAAGGAGTGCAGAAACAAGAAGTCTTAGGACAAGGCAAGAAAAAGAAAAATGAGGCACATGTAACTAAAGATGAGCAACTGACTGATGAGATCTCAGAGATGAACCTATCAACAATGGTAACTGAAGCCAACTTGGTTGGGAATCCGAGAGAATGGTGGGTAGACACTGGGGCTACTCGTCATATCTGTGCAGATATCAAGATGTTTTCCTTGTATCGGAAGGTCGATGGCAGCGATCATCTGACAATGGGAAACTCGTCTACCTCTAGAGTGGTTGGACAAGGCACAATGGTTCTGAATATGACATCCGAAAATGAGCTTACATTGAAGAATGTATTGCATGTTCCAGATATTCAGAAGAACTTGGTCTCGGGCTCCCTCCTTAGCAAGGCTGGTTTTAAGCTCGTGTTTGTTTCTGACAAGTTTGTAATGACTATAAATGATGTGTATGTAGGAAAACGATACCTCACGGAGTGCCTTTTCAAACTCAATGTAATGACTGTCAATCGTGCTATTAATAAAGTTAGTACTTCTGCTTATATTATTGAGTCACAAAATGTATGGCATGGAAGGTTAGGACATGTTAATTATGATACAATGCGTAAATTAATTAACATAGACCTTATACCTAAATTTATAATTGATAGCCAACATAAGTGTGAGGCATGAGTTGAAGCAAAAATGCATAGAACATCATTTCATTCCATAGAACGCAGTTCTGAACCCTTGAAACTTGTACACACTGACGTGTGTGATATGAATGTTGTGCAAATAAGAGACAGTAAAAAGTACTTTGTCACTTTTATCGATGAAAACACAAGATTTTGTTATGTGTATTTACTGAGGAGCAAAGATGAAGTTATTGAGAGCTTTATACACTATAAGAACGAAGTTGAGAATCAACTTGGCAAGAAAATCAAAAGAATCAGGAGTGATAGAGGTGGTGAATAAGTTTCACCATTCGGTGAATATTTTTCTGTGCACGGAATTATTCACGAAACCACTGCTCCTTATTCTCCTCAACAAAACGGGATTGATGAGCGCAAAAACCGAACCTTGAAGGAAATGATGAATGCCATGTTGACAAGTTCTGGTTTACCCCAGAATTTGTGGGGGGGAAGCCTTGCTTTCCGCGAACTACGTTCTAAACAAGCTTCCTCACAGAAGATTGGACAAGACATCATATAAGTTGTGGAAATGTCACGTACCTTCCTACAAATACCTAAAAGTGTGGGGGTGTCTTGCCAAAGTAATGGTTCCTAAACCTAAGAAGGTTAGAATAGGACCTAAAACTGTTGACTATATATTCATTGGATATGCTCGCAACAGTAGTGCGTATCGATTCTTGGTACACAAGTCTGAGATTCCTGACATCAATTCGAATATGATAATTGAGTCAAGGAATGCGACATTTTTTGAAGAGACGTTTCCTGTAAGGAAAGACAAAGAACAGAGTCTCTCAAAAGAACGATTGATACTGTCAAAGACAGTAATCAGGTACACCAAGAATCAGGTAAACGTGTAAATATTGAGACAATCAAACCTAGACGTAGCAAAAGAGCTAAAACTTCTAAGTCATTTGGTCCCGACTTTCTGACATACTTATTAGAAAATGAGCCTTAAAGCTATAAAGAAGCTATGTCTTCTCCGGAGGCACCTCTGTGGAAAGAGGCTATTAACAGTGAGATTGATTCAATCCTACAGAACCACACTTGAGAGTTGGTTGATCTTCCTCCAAGTTGTAAGCCACTGGGCTACAAATGGATATCAATAGATAAGTACAAGGCAAGACTTTTCATAACAGGTTATAAACAAAAAGAATGTCTTGATTACTTTGACACATATTCACCGGTGACTCGTATCACATCGATAAGAATGTTCATAGCCATATCATCTATATTTGGTCTTGAAATACATCAAATGGATGTAAAGACGACATTCTTGAATGGTGAATTGGATAAGAGATTTACATGGAACAACCGGAAGGGTTTAATGTTCCTGGACAAGAACAGAAGGTGTGCAAACTATTGGACAATTATGACCCATAGCGTCACTATTTGTAAAAGACATTGTGGTTTTTGTACAAATTAACTATGTGACAATGGAAATTGTTATTTTATCATTTTTTCATTAGATTACTTGAATATATAAATTATAAAAGTCATTATGATTAGTTTCGGATTATAAGATATGAGACAATATCAATCCACAAAGTTTTAATCATTAAATATCCATAGTCATAGTATTATCGAGACTGGACATCGATAATGCAGAATAAACTAGTATTTCACTTGTGCATGTTATGGAAGCGTAACATCATAGTTTTCATATATTTATGTATTGGATATTATGCAAGTGTGATAGGAGGTTTTGTTTGCCGATGGTACGGAAACAGCTTCGCTCTGGATAGACCCCTCGGAATCCCATTGGTAGTATGACTATGTGTCTTTGGGAATCCGTTTCAGGGTAGGTGTATTTGGTCTTAACCTGAGACTTGCATCGCTAGTACTTGCGACAAACAATACGCTTTGGTTTTGGTCGTCCGGGACTTTAACAGGTTCTGTGTACGCCTCTTCTGGGTTTATTGAGAATCATAGTGTATTGGGTGTGATGTCAAGACAGAAGTATCACTTCAGTCATATGGAGATGATGATCACGCATGGATACATAACCGGTTCTCTATTATGTTGCAACTATCGGGATAATATGACAAGGTCATGATTATCTGATTATAGAGACTAGTTGTTTGTGATCCGATATATGCTTCGTACGGGACAGACACTATTCCAGCCACATGTCTTGCATGTGACATCCGATACTGGATCGCAATACGCAATACTATGTATACTACGCCTGATAAAGATTATATATTCCTTAAATAATATTTCTGGAGAATTGGGTAGGCACGGTGCTTTGCTAGAAGCCAACCATGTCTCGTAAATCGGTAAGAATGTGGTACGGATACGCACATATTCGGATAGTCCGACGACCGGATTTATACCCTTCAACATATCCAGGGATCTCATGGGTCTCTTCCCGGAGATTCACCGATGACGTATGATTCGAACATAATTAATCTGGGATTAATTATAAGAGAGAGAAAATTAATCTAGGATTAATAACGGCGATAATTATCTGGGATAAAATTCAATTAGAAGAGAGAGAACGATTAATCAGGATTAATCGATAAAATAATATGTTCGATATATTAAATGAAATTAGATTTCATAACGGAATTAAAATTGGATTTTAATTGGTGAACGAATTAATTTGGAATTAATTCACGAGCGACTTTAATAGTAATTTTGCTAGGCATAATTATTTAATTAAATTTGATTTAATTACGTCGCAACGGAAAAATTCGTTAATTCAGAATTAACGAACCTGAGCCCGGAATGTGTTTGCGGGCCCCACTGGATTTTGAATCAAGTGGGGCCCACAAATCACATCACCTAGTCACTTTAATCAACTTTTAGTTGATGGAATTGGTGGGTTGTTGATGACTTGTTCAACACACTAATGTGAGATATGATTGACCTTTACCAACTTTGAGTTTGGTATATCTATTTTTGATTTTTGGAAATCTAAGTAAGTCAACACGTCTCTTTCACTCTCTCTCATTCACGCAAAGTGAAAATTTTCTCTCCCAACTTGGCTTGGCCGAGAGCTTCAAGGAACACATAAGAAATTGTTGTAATTTTTCTAAAAGCTAGCACACATCAAAGAATCACTAAGATGTTAGGGAAACTTTCCCATTGAGCTTGGAATCAATGATCAAAGCTTGGAGCTTGATACACACTTTGGAGGAGCTTGGAACAACTTCAAAGAGAGGAATTTTTGAACTCTACACATCCATCCAACCGAGCATTTGAGTATATTTCTGCTATACTTCTTTCCGTATTCACATTATTTCATGCTTGAAATGATCTTGGTTTGACCTTTGAATCCCAACAATGGTATCAGAGCCTATTGAGCATGAAAATGAATTAGGGTTCTTAATCTAAAATTTGGGTATTTTTGATTTGAGCATGATTTGATCAAATTGTTTGTTTGAGTATGCTTATATATTGATACTTAGAGTTATGCAAGATCAATTTTATGAAAATTAATTGGATTATTTTTCCCCAAAAACATAGGCTTGGCCGAATGTGTAGAGCCCTTGTAGCTCATGGTGATTTTGATTTTTTAGATCATTGGATGAGTTTAAAATGTATGGATAAATTGATTTGTGATTTAATTGAATTGAAATCAAAATTAATGAAAAATTCCCATGATTGTCGTGAGCTTTGGAGAGCATGTTGGACTTGATTTTACTTCAATAATTTGGACATGTATTGATAATAATTAAGCATGATTAATTTTGTAAATTGGTATTTTGGAAATGTTAATTTAAATAATTAATCATGGCTAAACACTTTAATTAATTAAATTGTGAAATTTGGAATATTATAATTTAATTAATTAGGAATTGGGCTAAAATTATTGTATTTGGGCCTAATGGGCTTGGTTTGGCCAAGTTGGTTTAGGACATTGGATTGGATCCAAATTGAGCCTAAAACCATTCCATTAAGTCCAAATATAACAAATGGGCCTTTAAAATTTAATTGGGTCTAATGGGCCAAAATTAATTTTGCGGCAAATGGTGATTCCTTATTGGGCTTTGGTTGCCAAAGTCCATGCCTTAAGAAATTAATTGAAAACCCATTGGACTTTAATTAAATTGACATTGGATGTTTTGGGCTTTGAGACCCATTAAGATTAGATTTAGAATCTAAGTCGTAAAAGCACATTATTAAAGTGTAATTATTTAATTTGGAATTAAATAAAGAATTAGTATTGAATACAAATCAAATCGGATTAAAATTGTAGTTCGATATAATTCAAGAATTCGTATTTGAGTACTTATTCTTAAACGAGTTGGACTCGCACAAATCAAATCGTTGTTTGAACATTGGATGATCACTTAATTCAAAGATTAATTAATTGGATTAGATTGATTGAATAACATGCTTTGTGTGAATACATGGATGTGTTGTATGAATATGTATATCAGATGGATATTAGATGGGTGAGGGCAATTTTGGAAATTTTTTGTAATAAATTTAGAATTTATTAAATTGGACCTGCGTGTCCAGCCTTTATCTCTCGATTCTTTGTAATTCTCTTCTCACCAATTCCTCTCAATGTAATGAGGTTTCTTTGATGTATTATGTAATTGGGTAGAAGTTAGAATAGTGCTAGCCGGGGAGAGGAAATAGAGTGATTTGTTCTAGGAATAATTTGTGAGATATCCATCCCATATCATATTTTATTTATTTACCGTGCCTTATTATGCTTTTAGAATGCATGCTTAAAGGTGTATGATGAGACCTAATCAAAGATAATAAATTGGTTGCCAATTTACGCGAAAAACCATCAACAAATATTAAGCGTTTTCCTTCCATTGAGTGATTCATTCTCAAGATCATAGATTGGCATTGGTTTGTTGGCCAAAGTCAAGACCTTTGTCCATCGCATATGTGTTTGAATCATGAAGGCTTTGTTCCATATCATATGTCTTGCCCAAGTTGTGATTTGTTGGCCAAAGTCAAGATCACTTCTTGTTCATCGACATCGATTACGAAGCTTTCCAAAGTCAATGGTCCCGCTTAATTGGAATCATTAAGCTTGTTGAGCCAAAGCCAAGGCTTAGTTGATTCAGAGAAAAGGTTAGGAAAATTTATTGGATATATTGGCATATATATTGTATATATGTTTCGGACTTGGAGGTCCACCTACCGGATTTAAGAATTGGATGAGATCCAATTGATCTTAGAGATCTATCTAGTTAAATAGCATACAACTTGTTGGCCAAAGTCAAGGTTGTGTGTTATTTAACGGGGATCCTAGCCCACTAGGAAACTAGGTTTCCCGAGTACTCAACAGAGGGTTAAAGGCTCGCCGAAAAATAATGGGAGGCCAGTATTGAATTTGCAATTTCGTTAAAATACTTGGCATTACACGCTTTCAAATTATTTCGTCAATTATATATTTATTAGTTGGACTAATATTTTATTATTTTTCTTGTAACAATTGGACTGTACCCAAATATCGTTAATTAAATAGTTTGACTATTGCAATTAAGATGACTGGAAAGATCGGGGTTAGATACATTATCATGGGTGAAAATGTCTTTAATGGCGCAAACTTTCCTGATTGGGATATGAACCTCATGATTGTCCTGGGGGCTGAGAGAATGCTCTATACGATAGAGAGACCCCTCGGGCCTAAGCTCGGAAATGAGCAACCGCTTAAGCTTGAGCTTTGGAAGACTCATAGCGATGACAAATCAACTGCTCAATCCTTCATGCTTGCTGCGATGACCCCTCAATTTCGTCGCCAAAATAAGGGATTTGATCCCTATACTATGATGGAAAAATTGAAGGACCTTCATCGATCTAACCTTAGATCGCAAAGGTATGAATTGCAGAAAAGCTCTTTCGCTCACGAATGTCAGAGGGTACATCTGTTGAGCACCATGTGTCACAGATGATTGCTGACATTGAACAGCTGGGTCAACTAGGCATAACCTTTGAGGCTGAGACTTCTATAGATTTGATCTTGCAGTCTCTTCCTGACAACTGGAGCGGGTTTATCATGAACTACAATATGATGAACCAAGACCATACTCTTGGAGAGCTGATGGCAATGTTGCGTGAAGCAGCAGAAAAAGAGCTATTGAAGGGCAAAAAACGCGAGGCGCACTTCGCTTCAACATCTCAGTCTCCCAAGGCTTGGCGAAGGCAACTGGAGGTGTAAAGAAGAAGAAAAATAAGAAGGGCAAGGCCAAATCGTCAAAGTCTTCTGGGAAGGCTAGGGACAAATCCCAAGATGTATGCCTGCAGTGTGGCAAACGGGGTCACTTGAAGCGTGACTGCAGTGAGTACAAGGCGCACATGAAGGAAATCAAAGCGGGCAAGGCACCGGTTTCATGTATGTTTGTTATAGAAATAAACATGTCTACTTCTAGTTTTAAAAATTGGATTTTTGATTCTGGTTGTGGTACTCATATTTGTACTGATGTGCAGGATCTGCAGATTAGCAGAAGACTGGCCACATGAGAGATTGACCTCAGCGTTGTAAATGGGACTAGAGTCGTCGTTTTGGCCGTTGGGACTTATATTTTGGAACTGCCCTCAGGGCATGTACTTAATCTTTCAGATTGTTATTATGTACCTAATTTGACTAGGAATATTATATATGTATCTTTATTGGCCCAATGTGGCTATACTTTTATTTTTAGAAACACTGGGTGTTTTTTGTATAAAAATAATATGGAGATATGCAGTGCTGATGTAAATAATGGTCTTTATAGTTTGAATATAAATCAATCTCAAACATATAATGTAACAAATAAAAGGCTTAAATTAAGTAACAAAGATGAAACTTATATGTGGCATTGTCGTATGGGACACATTAACAAGACTCGCATATCCACACTTTCGAAGAGTGGATACTTGGACGGATTTGATCCAAATTCATATGACGTCTGCGAATCTTGTTTATTAGGCAAAATGCCTAAAACATATTTTAGCGGTAAAGGTGCACGTGCTATCGAACTGTTAGCCCTCGTTCATAGTGACGTATGTGGGCCCATGTCTAGCCAGGCTAGAGGTGGATATGAATACTTCGTAATCTTTACGGATGATGCATCGCGTTATGGTTATGTGTATCTTATGAGACACAAGTCGGAAACCTTTGAGAAATTCAAAGAATTTCGACACAAAGTTGAAAAATAGACCGGCAAAAGTATTAAAATATTACGGTCGGACCGTGGTGGAGAATACTTGAGCAATGAGTTTCTTGATTACTTGAAATAGTATGGTATTCTTTCACAGTGGACTCCTCCCAGAACACCTCAATTGAACGGTGTGTCCGAACGGAGAAACTGAACTTTGTTGGACATGGTAAGGTCTATGAAGAGTCACACAGAGCTACCTATTTCCTTATGGGGATATGCATTGAACAATGGAATACTTATTTTGAATAAGGTTCCGTCAAAGTCTGTTCAACAGACTCCGTATGAAATATGGACAGGAAAGAAATCGGGTTTCTCATTCCTGAAGATTAGGGGTTGCAGTGCATACGTTAAACGTTTGGATGGTACCAAACTTGAACCCAAATCAGATAAGTGTCTATTTGTAGGTTATTTTAGGGAAACCAAATGATATTACTTCTACAACCCATAAGAGAACAAATTATTTGTTGCTCTACATGCGGTTTTCCTTGAGAAGGAATTCCAAAATGCAGTGGTTAGTGGGAAGAAAGTAGAATTCGATGAAAATCAGAATGATACTGTTCCTGGCACAGAATCCTTAACGGAACATGAACAGTTCATCAAGGATGAGACTGTACCACAATCTTCGAATACACAAGAACCGCGTAGGTCAGAGAGAGTTAGAAAACAACCTGAGAGGTATGGGTTTCTGATCTCACCTCATGTAGATATTAATCTCATTGAGGATAACGAGCCGACTACGTATGAAGAAGTGATACAAGGTATCGACTCCGGTTTATGGCAAGATGTCATGAAATCCGAAATGGATTCCATGTACACCAATCAAGTTTGGACACTGGTTGATGCACCTGAAGGCGTAAAGCCTATTGGTTGCAAGTGGGTCTTCAAGAAGAAGACTGACATGGATGGCAACATACAAACGTACAAAGCTAGGCTTGTAGCGAAGGGGTATCGTCAACGACATGGTGTCGATTATGACGAAACTTTTTCACCTGTTGCCATGATTAAATCCATTCAGATTGTGCTTGCTATTGTTGCATATTTCGATTACGAAATATGACAGATGGACGTCAAAACCGCTTTCCTTAACGAAAACCTTTTGGAGGATGTTTATATGCAACAGTCTGACGGTTTTGTCGTACCTAAACATGCAGACAAGGTTTGCAAGTTAAATCGATCCATTTATGGATTGAAGCAAGCATCGCGTTCTTGGAACCAACGTTTTGATGAGATCATAAAATAATATGATTTCGTTCAAAATGAGGATGATCCTTGTTTATATAAGAAGGTTAATGGGAGCTTACTGACATTCATTGTCCTTTATGTTGATGATGTATTGCTTATTGGTAATGACATTCCCATGCTACAATCGGTGAAAGCTTGGCTTTCATTAAAATTCTCCATGAAGGATCTGGGAGAAACAGCCTTTATTCTGGGAATAAAGATCTACTGGGATAGATCTAGAAAGCTGTTTGGACTCTCCCATAGCACGTACATTGACAAAGTGTTGAAGAGATTCAACATGGAACAGTTTAAAAGGGGACTGTTGCCAGTGTCACATGTCGTCACTCTATCTAAGGACATGTGTCCTAAAACTCAAGATGAGAGAGACAACATGAGTCGGATCCCGTTCGCCTTGGTAGTCGGATTGATCATGTATGACATGATATGTACGCGACATGATGTCTTCTATGCTTTGAGCATATGTAGTCACTATCAGGCCGATCCAAGTGATGGTCACTTGATGGCAGTTAAGAATATCCTTAAGTATCTTAGACGAACTAAGGATGCTTTCTTGATATATGGAGATGGAGAACTTGAGGTAACTGGGTATACCGATGCAAGTTTCCAAACCGATAAAGACGACTGTAAGTCACAATCTGGGTACATATTTTGTTTGAACAATGGAGCAGTAAGCTGGAAATCTTCCAAGAAAAAAACTATTGTCGATTCAACAACAGAAGCGAAATATATTGATGCAGCTGAAGCAGCAAAAAAGGCAGTTTGGATCCGTAAATTCCTAATTGGATTAGGAATAGTTCCGTTAGCAGCTGAACCCGTTCCATTGTATTATGACAATAACGGGGCTATAGCGCAAGCTAAGGAACCGCGGTCTCATCAACGATCCAAGCATGTTCTTCGACGTTTCCATCTGATTCGTGAGATCATACATCGTGGCGATGTGAAGATCGAGAAGTTTGCATCAGAGGACAACATTGCAGATCCGTTGACGAAAGCTATTCCTCAGTAAAAGTTTGAGCGACATGTACATAGTTCAGGTGTTAGATGCTTGAGTGACTGACTATAGGCCAAGTGGGAGATTGTTGGACAATTATGACCCATAGCGTCACTATTTATAAAAGACATTGTGGTTTTTGTACAAAATTAACTATGTGATAATGGAAATTGCTATTTTATCATTTTGTAATTAGATTACTTAAATATATAAATGATAAAAGTCCTTATGATTAGTTCCGGATTATAAGATATGAGACAATATCAATCCAAAAAGGTTTAATCATTAATATCCATAGTCGTAGTATTATCGAGACTGGACATCGATAATGCATAATATACTAGTATTGCACTTGTGCGTGTTATGGAAGCGTAACATCATAGTTCTCATATATTTAAGTATTGGATACTTATGCAAGTGTGATATGAGGTTGTGTTTGCTGATGGTACGGAAACAGCTTCGTTCTGGATAGACCCCTCGGAATCCCATTGGTAGTATGACTATGTGTCTATGGGAATCCGTTTCAGGGTAGGTGTATTTGGTCTTAACCTGAGACTTGCATCGCTAGTACTTGCGACAATCAATACGCTTTGGTTTTGGTCGTCCGGGTCCTTAACAGGTTCTGTGTACGCCTCTTCTAGGTTTATTGAGAATCGTAGTGTATTGGGTGTGATGTCAAGACGGAAGTATCACTTCAGTCATATGGAGATGATGATCACGCATGGATACATAACCGGTTCTTTATTATGTTGCAACTATCGGGATAATATGACAATGTCATGATTATCCGATTATAGAGACTAGTTGTTTGTGATCCGATATATGCTTCGTACGGGGCAGACACTATTCCAGCCTCAGGCCTAGCATATGACTTCTGATACTGGATCGCAATACGCAATACTTGGTATACTACGCTTGATATAGATTATGTATTCCTTAAAAGAATATTTCTGGAGAATTGGGTAGGCACGGTGCTTTGCTAGAAGCCAACCATGTCTCGTAAATCGGTAAGAACGTGGTACCGGGTACGCACGTATTCGGATAGTCCGACGACCGGATTTACTGCCAACATATCCAGGGATTTCATGGGTTGCTTCCCGAAAATTCACCGATGACGTATGATTCGAACATAATTAATCTGGGATTAATTATAAGAGAGAAAATTAATATGGGATTAATAACGGCGAGAATTTATCTGGGATAAAATTCAATTAGAAGAGAGAGAACGATTAATTCAGAATTAATCGATAAAATAATATATTCGATATATTAAATGAAATTAGATTTCATAAAGGAATTAAAATTGGATTTTAATTCGGGCGAACGAATTAATTTGGAATTAATTCCTGAGCGACTTTAATAGTAATTTTGCTAGGCATAATTATTTAATTAAATTTGATTTAATTACGTCACAACGGAAAAATTCGTTAATTCGAAATTAACGAACCTGAGCCCGTAATGTGTTTGCGGGCCCACTCGGATTTTGAATCAAGTGGGGCCCATAAATCACATCACAAGTCACATCACCTAGTCACTTTAATCAACTTTAAGTTGATGGAATTTGGTGGGTTATTGATGACTTGTTCAACACACTAATGTGAGAGATTATTGACCTTTACCAACTTCGAGTTTGGTATATCATATTTTTGATTTTGGAAATCAAATGTAAGTCAACACTCATCTCTTCTCATCTCTCTGATTCACGCCAAAGTGAAAATTTTCTCTCCCAACTTGGCTTGGCCGAGAGCTTCAAGGAACAAAGAAGAAATTGTTATAATTTTTCTAAGTGTTAGCACACATCAAAAAATCATACTAAAGTGTTAGGGAAACTTTTCCCATTGAGCTTGGAATCAAAGATCAAAGCTTGGAGCTTGATACACACTTTGGAGGAGCTTGGAACAACTTCAAAGAGAGGAATTTTTGAACTCTACACATCCATCCAACCGAGCATTATAAGTATATTTCTGTTATACTTCTTTCCGTATTCACATTATTTCATGCTTGAAATGATCTTGGTTTGACCTTAGAAACCCAACACAAACTTCTAAAATCCTTGCATGGATTAAAACAAACACTTAAACAATGGCATGAGAAATTTGAAAAAGAGATGTTGTCAAATGGGTTCAAAACCAATGAGTGTGATAAGTGTGTGTACACCAAATCAACTCAAAAAGGATATGTCATTGTGTGTCTCTTTGTAGACGATATGCTGATAATTGGTAGTAATCATGAAATGATTCAGTCTACCAAGAACGTGTTATCCAGCAGATTTGATATGAAAGATTTGGGAGTAGCTAATGTGATCTTAGGAATTAAGATTTCTAGGACATCAAACGGATATATATTATCTCAGACTCATTATATTGAGAAGATACTTGAGAAATATAACAAAGGGGATCTAAATGTGGCTAGAACCCATGTGGACCTAACTCTTCATCTATCAAAGAATACTGGTTCAAACGTATCGCAATTAGAGTATTCGAGAATCATCGGAAGTCTGATGTATCTCACGAATTACACATGGCCTGATATCGTTCAAGTTGTGAACAGGCTTAGCAGATATATATTCAATCTAGGACATAACCACTGGAAATCCATAGTAAGAGTTTTGAGGTATCTGAGAGAAACTTCAAAATATGGGCTACATTACGAGAGATATCCTGCTGTTCTAGAGGGATACAGCGATGCTAATTGGATATCTTATACAGTGGATTCCAAATCAACGAGTGTATTTGTTTTCACACTTGGTAATGCAGTCGTGTCATGGAAATCCTCGAGGCAAACATGTATTGCCCGGTCTACTATGGAATCAGAGTTCATAGCCTTAGACAAAATAGCAGAAGAAGCAGAATGGCTTAGAAACTTCCTGGAGGATATTCCTAGTTGGCCCAAACTGGTGCCAGCGATTAGCATACATTGTGATAGCCAATCGGCTATTGGGAGAGCCCAAAATACAATGTATAATGGTAAGTCTCGACACATACGTCGGAGACATAATACCATACGTCAACTGCTCTCAAGTGGCATAATATCGATCGATTATGTTAAGTCGAAGGAAAACCTAGCGGATCCATTAACTAAAGGTTTATCTCGAGAGCAAGTTGAGAAATTATCGAGGGGAATGGGCTTGAAGCCTATAATCTAAGAATTGTCACTGTGGAAACCCAACCTAGCTGACTGGAGATCTCAAGATCTAGGTTCAAAAGGGACAACAGAAACTATGTGCAATTCAAAACAAGCACTGAAGAGTTTTGTACTCTTTCCCATTCCGATAATGACATTGAGTGCTTTATGTCATGATTATGATAAGCTAAGGCTTTTAATGATCACTATATTAGGAGATGAGTACTAATGAGGGTAAAGACATATTACCTCTTCATAGTAGATCACCTATTTCAAGTAAGAAGTGATGCCGCTTCTATGAGAACTTTTAAAGGCGGGTTACCCTAAAGTACTTGATGAATCCAGGACCGTTGTTCAAGGCTGAAATGAACACAACCGTAGAACGGGAAATGGTCGAAGTAAAGCTGTGTGTTGGCAGTTGTCTTGGTTTACACCAACGACAGAACAGTTCAAGACTATGGGTCACTGGTTTGCCAAGTAAATCCGATTGTCATTCACTAGTAAAGGTTCAAGGCGAAAGCTACCTATTTCGATGCAGCTTTAGTTCACGGAAACTCTCTCATGTGTCTGCATGAATATTTGAAGAATTGTGGGGGATTGTTGTAAATTCTTCAAATCTTTAAATATAATGGTTTGGATGGAGGAGAGACATGTCCATTGGATGGTACCCCATAAGGACATGTCCTCCAATTGTGTGTAACATGGTCCTATGCTCCAAGTGGTGCATAAGAGGAGTATAACTCTTTGGAGGGTTGCACCCCAACCCAAAGGGTGCCCTTGAGGCACCCTTCCATGCTTATAAAAGGAAGAACTCTTGTTCCTTAAACACACAGAAAGAAATTCGAACTGCATCCATAAAATTTGAGTTTCATTTTGGTTTTGAGTCAGAGAGAGAATTTCACCATTACCAAGTTCGAGATCTTGTTAAGGTGTGCCCCTTGAATAAGAGGAATCCGGGTTATCCTGGGAGAACATTAGCCACAAATCCGTAGAGTACCGAGACGGGGCTGATAAGTTCTTAAGGACAGAGATTTATCTCGACTCGGATCATTGCATTCATCATTTTCCAGGTTTTCTTTACATATCAAGTTTTAGGGTTGCTAGATCTATTTTTTGTTTCTGGATTTGATTGATAACAGCATGTTTGTTTTATGATTAATGACACTATAATTACCAACATTATTATATTTATGAACTTATTTGTGGATATTATTTCTGCATCATCAAAAAATTCTGACAATTTTATTGAAACATTTATCCTTTAAATATACTATTTTGAGTCATTATGTCCTTTGTTAATGAAAAAGTGGTTTAGAAACTACTAAAACCTATGTATATTGCAAATAATTTTCCTTCTTTTATTACGCACGACAAATCATCTCTATGACTTAAGATTAAACGATAAGTCGTTCATCTAATAATGATGCACGATACCCGCAGTGGATACAAACTTCCAACTCGTAGCCTAGACCATGTGTTAGAGATCCCTCAAACGTGGATAGCAGATAGGGAATCAACCAATCAGAATCGTGAATACATCCACGTGTCACCCAAAGGAATCGGTGTCCGAAATAGAGCAAAGAAAAAATATCGTTACCTGATACATCAACCAAACCAAACCAACCAACCAGAAATTCAAAAGACGAATATAATTCTCAATGGCAGCGACGGCGTATGCGGTGGTATTGACTCCACGTGTCCCCACAACAAACACTCATCGCTGCTCTGCTCTTCCCCAGCTCCCTCCTCGTTTGTCCACGTCACTCTTCTCTTCTCCCGCCATTAAACAAGTTTCAGGTATTAGTTGCTGCTCTAATCACACTTGTTACTATAAATTTTGAAATATTTTCGCTTGCATTTTGGTTTAGTGACAGTTTAAACGTCTTCTAATTATGAACAGTGTTTTGGATAGTGGGTTAGTGAATATTGTTTGGGACTTTAGAAGGAATATGGTTTTGGTAGGGGTGACTCAGTTGACCGAGACAAGCACATAGATTAGCATAGCCAGAACATTGATTCAATATAGAGGAAAATTTGATTTTCAGAAAAAAAAAAAAAAAAAAAAAAAAAACCATTGGATATTCTTTATTTTAAAAAGGCCAAATCAAAATTATCTGTTAATAAAACAGGATTTTTATTAATTTACATGACACATTTTCATCCCCTCATCTCTATGTGACTCCGCAATTGCTTGTCTGTCAGCTTAAATTTTTGGGTCAAGCAGTGAAACGGACATAGTATGGGAACCAGGTACGGCCCTAAATTGCCTTGAGTTTTCGGGCCTATGCGATTTATTAAAATAGGAGAAAATATAAAATCATATTACATGTTTAAAATTTTAAATTTCTTTAAATTTGATCCTTAATTTTGAGCAATAGTGTCGACTGCCATCAGAATTACCTCTGATGGGAACCAAAGTCTAACGTTACATTCCCCCCACCTTGCAAATTATATTTCACCCTTATCTATTAGCTTAAAGCAGTTTCTCTAATAGTGTTTATGCAAATCTTGTCATTTGATGGGGTGTTTATTTTTGTGGGTTATTGACTCAACCCCTCACATTTTCATATGAGCTGTGGGCATCTGCATCGATTGTGTTGGTTGTCAATGCAAGCAATTTTGGTTGATTGTAAAAACGTTCGGAACTTGAGGGCATTAAACTTTGATTTTGAACTTGTTTAACCGATCCAAGTTTTGTTTCCTTAATATGTTTAACTAAATTTGCTTGAGTGTTTTAAAACAATATGCTTTTGGTTCGTTTGCTTTTCAAATAGAGCCGAGAAGGTTTCCTTTCCTTCAGGTCAGAGCCTCTTCCTCAGAAGAATCCACAGTTGATGCAAATGAACTTTTTACAGACTTGAAGGAAAAGGTGAGAATCAAAACTGCAAAAGGGTTTTACTGACAAATCCAAGACTATTTCAATACAAAATTTTGTCCTTTAGATAGCCTGAGATGGGGATGCGATTCTGTAAGTTAGATTTTCTGATTGACGTTTGGTTATGTTTACTAGTGGGATGCAGTTGAAAACAAGTCCACAGTACTTCTCTATGGAGGTGGGGCAATAGTGGCCGTTTGGTTTTCTTCAATTATTGTTGGTGCCATCAATTCAGTCCCTTTGGTATGTGATTACTGATTTAAAAAGTAGCAAATGTTTTTTTATTCTTTCTTGGTTATGTTGAGGAGATGAATACCTTTTAAGTCTCGATAGTGTTGCCATGGTTTATTGTCAACATGTAAATTTCAATAAAGTAAACCCATCTGAAATGTCTTTCTAATTTTATCAGCTTCCAAAAATCATGGAGCTTGTTGGACTTGGTTATACTGGATGGTTTGTGTACCGATACCTTCTCTTCAAGGTAAGATTAAGAGACTGCAAAAGCTCACTGCATTTAAATATTTCATTTTTCCTGTGATCAGTAAGCTATTTGTTAATGGAAGTGGATTGCTAACTGATAAATTGAATTTGAGAAACTCGTGTCTTATTCGTTTCATATCTTGCGGCGGAGATGGGTAGTAATGTTTTAACAAATTGATTTGTTTTCTCAGCAAAGCAGAAAAGAACTAGCCACGGATATTGAAGCTCTGAAGAAGAAGATTGCTGGAACCGAATAGATTATACTATCCAGTCGCAATTTATGTTTGTTCCCACCAATCATATTTTGGTCCTCTATCGTTGTATACGAGGCATTTGTATCCTGTAATATAGAGTAGGCTGTGTACGGATTCCTTTGTCCCTCTATTTTCCCAGATAATCCGTGAAATAAGATTTGGTAAGTTCCTTTGTCCCTTATCAGATTTCATATTACATGACTATAGCGCTGGCTAATGTGCAACTCTCAGTTTTCAGTAAATTAAGGTACTAGTTCAGACAAAAGAGGTATCTCGTGTACAAAGCTTTTACTATAAATATGGTCCGGGGATATTTTTATATATATATATTTACCGAGATTATTTTCAGAATTCGAATATATGATCAAGCGGATAGAAAATTGGAGAAAGGAATTGACTTCGGCAGAAAATTCCAACTTAATTTTTAGAAATAGAAATCCCCATTTCCACATCCTTTAAATGAGAGGGCGAAGCCAATGTCGAAATAAGAATAAGAATAAGAATAGGTTCTTACAATCACATTATTCCTCTTTGATTAAATCAAATTAGAGATTAAAAGCATATGCCAATTGCCAAATATTGCTAAAAAGTGAGAACCATCATAAAAGTATTTATGCTTAGGCAACTGTATCTGTCCGTTTTGATAAACAGAACATATTCCTCATTCTGAGATACTGCATTTGCTTAATCCATAAGAATATGACATGCTTTATGTTACATACAAGCATATAACTCCTCTTTATCTATCTGCTCATGTGATCCAGAATGAGCTCTGTTTGTTGGGCCAAGTTAACTTGAAGTTGTGGCTGATTGCATGGCTTGGTCAAATTGGTGTATTTGGGCCATTTTGGTGGATTTGGAAGATTCTTTGGGTTCTGGAGTTTGGTCCATGCATGAGACATTATGTGAAGACTTTATTATGTCTAAAACAATATTGGAATGGGTCTAGGACGTGCATGGGCTGCCTTGATTGATTTTGGGCTTTATTTCCGAATGGTGCATTAGCAGTGGCGGGGTTTACGCAGTCTTCGTATTTTGGACGTAACTTTCTCGTCCGATGTCCGATTTTTGTGATTCAAGTTGCATTAAAAAGATAACTCGTAGCTCTACAATTTTGAAGTTTTCATCAAAGTCCAGTTCGGATTCCTTCATGGTCTAAATGAGGACGCAATGTATCCCTGTAGTTTTTATATTTTATATTTTTTAAAGTTATCTGTTGTTTAAGTGTTGGGCTGAACATTAATTAAATTATAAAGCCCATGGACGAAATTTTCAAGTATTTTATTAGGGTTTCATTATATTTTGGTAGAATTAGGGTTAACCACCTATTTAAAGTGACATTATTCATTGTAATGGATAATTAACCAATAATATATCTTTTTACAAAACAAATTGACTTGTCTCATCTTGAGGGAGTGGATTCTTCCTTGGTTTTACGGAACAAAAGCTTATCAACGTGTGGCAAGCGTTGTGGCGCTGTATCGCTGTTCAGGATTCTCCAAAGAAATAAAGAAAGGTTTTTAAGGGCAATGTTCCTTAAGGGTTAGACTTGATCTTGGAATGATTTTATTCTTACAAAATCAAGATTCGCGGTTCTTGGGGCTTAGAACACGTGGAGAGGTTTGCTTGGCTTTGTTCCAGGCAGGTTTCTATCATTTGGTATCAGAGCTCAGGGTTCCAAGGTCAAGATTTTCTCTATTTTTATCGTTTTATGGAGTCTTTATATTATTTTTTTTTCGTCTCTTCTAGTTTCAATTTGTTTTCTTTGTATTTTTCTTGTTTATGACTGCATCTTGGATGTTATTATAATGTTTTTTTCATGGTAATAGCATTTAGGATTCAATTCTTGGAGTTTTGAGTCAATTCGAGTCGAAATTGTATGTAATTTTTGGATCAGTTCGGTCAAAATATTTCAGCCGCGCACTGAATTTAAAATGGTTGTAACTTTTGATCTATAAAGAGTTACGAGACCCATAATATATCAATTTATAAGTACTCGAGGAGACGAATTCATTAGTCACTGGACGCACGCAGTCCGTTTAAGTTTCGAGTCTCAAAATCTCTTTCAAAGTTACTTCTGTCCAGTTTCAGTTCATTTGTCTTCTTATTTACTTTTGGTTTTTTTTTTTTTTTTTTAGTCAGTTTCTCTGTGTTTGTTTTCATATTTTCTTAGTGATTCTTTGAGTCTTTCCTCATTATTGGCGTCTTTCCAGTAAATGTTGATTTATATAAATAATTTGATGGATAAAATGGTATTTATCTTTCGCACGAGATGCTCTATCAATAGTAAAGTGTGTAGTATGATTATTAATAGAGGGAATCACATAAATTTAGCTAGCACTACCCTTGTGGAAAAATTGGGATTACCATTGATACCTCTTGATAGACCTTATAAGTGGATGAGTGATTTTGGAGAGTTCGAGGTTGCTAAGCAGGTTGCGGTAAATTTTGCAATTGGGCAGTATGTTGACCAAGTAGTTTGTGACGTGGTTCCTATATGTCATACGCATATTTTATTGGGTAAGCCTTGGTATAAATTCAATAAAGTAGTTTATGATATGGATAAGAATATATACAAATTTAGGTATGGTGGAAAAATTATCAAGCTTGCTCCTTTAACCCTACAAGAGGTCTATGAGGACGAGTTGTACATGCAGAGGAGTGAAGAAGAGTGGGCTAAAAAGAAAAGTGCGATTGCTTTTGGAATGTTACTAGGAGAGCTTCCAGAGTTGATAGAGAAAAAGACATTAGTAAAATGTGAAGTAGAGAAGGATATAAACGTAGCCTTGAGTAATGAAATGAAACATGCTCATGTTTCAATAAATAAGAGTGAGGTGGTTGATGGTGTTGATGATATTGATGTGAGCGATAACATTAGTGATCATGATTTGGTTGTTCATGATTCCAATGAAGTACTTGACGTTACTGTTAATGGTGACTATCATATGGAGCAATCTGATGTTGGTTGTGAGGACATGAGTTATGGTGTGCAAAAAGTACATGTGGCTGAATATGTAGAGTGTGGTCAGATCGTGGATGAGAGTGTTGATTGTTTGAGAAAGCGACATGGGCATGTTGAGTTTGTTTTAAATGAGATTTCAAATGTGAATCAATGTGGGAATCTCTTTGCTGTTGCAAGTGGCGTTAAGAATGAGAGTAGCAATGGAGAGATTGAGAGTGGAGAAATATTGCCAAAAAGTCATTCATTCGCCTTATTGACTTTTGCTCACCTTAACCATTTTTTTCCATGTGATTTTCTTTTATTCCAGGATTCCCGTCTCATTGATCTTGTCATTTTTATCTATGACCCAGGTTCGGATTCGAGGTTGAATCCTTTTAAAGAGAGGGAGAATGATGTGATCCAGAATGAGCTCTGTTTGTTGGGCCAAGTTAACTTGAAGTTGTGGCTGATTGCATGGCTTGGTCAAATTGGTGTATTTGGGCCATTTTGGTGGATTTGGAAGATTCATTGGGTACTGGAGTTTGGTCCATGCATGAGACATTATGTGAAGGCTTTATTATGTCTAAAGCAATATTGGAATGGGTCTAGGACGTGCATGGGCTGCCTTGATTGATTTTGGGCTTTATTTCCGAATGGTGCATTAGCAGTGGCGGGGTTTACGTAGTCTTCGTATTTTGGACGTAACTTTCTCGTCCGATGTCCGATTTTAGTGATTCAAGTTGTATTGAAAAGAGAACTCGTAGCTCTACAACTTTGAAGTTTTCATCAAAGTCCAGTTCGGATTCCTTCATGGTCTAAATGAGGACGCAATGTATCCCTATAGTTTTTATATTTTATATTTTTTTAAGTTATGTGTTGTTTAAGTGTTGGGCTGAACATTAATTAAATTAAAAAGCCCATGGACGAAATTTTCAAGTATTTTATTAGGGTTTCATTATATTTTGGTAGAATTAGGGTTAGCCACCTATTTAAAGGGGCATTATTCATTATAATGGATAATTAACCAATAATATATCTTTTTACAAAACAAATTGACTTGTCTCATCTTGAGGGAGTGGATTCTTCCTTGGTTTTACGGAACAAAAGCTTATCAACGTGTGGCAAGCGTTGTGGCGCTGTATCGCTGTTCAGGATTCTCCAAAGAAATAAAGAAAGGTTTTTAAGGACAATGTTCCTTAAGGGTTGAACTTGATCTGAAAGGATTTTGTTCTTACAAAATCAAGATTCGCGGTTCTTGGGGCTTAGAACACGTGGAGATGTTTGCTTGGCTTTGTTCCAGGCAGGTTTCTATCATTCTCCCTAATTCAATTAAAATCTTTTCTCCACGTGATAGGTCGGCTACATGAATCTTTTGACGTTATTTTACTTTACTTTAAAATCATTGATTTATTAAGCAACATGTCCAATGCAGTTAATTTCCCTAAGATCAATAAACAAACACATAACATTAAATTAAATTAAAAAAAAAAATAAGATCATTTTAATCAGGGGCGAAATCATGATATTTTTTGAGGGAATTTTGTAATTTTTAATGATTTAATTTATAAATTCATGGGTATTTTTATTACTTACTTAATATTTGAAAAAAAATTGATGGGAGTCGACTAATCCTGACATGCAAGCCCTTAATTCCAATCATAAATCAAAGGATGAGTAACAGGCAAATTACATATTCCATCAAATTAATTAAGCATTTGTATCCAAAACATTACATCATCATCCTCATCATCATCTAACAATTAACAACAAGGTGTGGATGCTGGCATAGTGAAATCGGTGGAGGAAGAGGAAGAAGAAGGTTGTTGAAGACCCGAGATGTCTTAGATGTGGTGCATTAGGTAAAACCCTTTCTCATAAGATCTTCCGAAGCAAACACGCTCGAAGAGTATGAAGGCTATCTCTTTTTTTTTTTCTCGGGATTAAGGTTGATGGGAAAGTAGAGTTAATAGGTGTGATGACTGGCTTAGTGAAATCGGTGGAAGAAGATGAACCAGAGCTTTTTAGGACTATTTGCTGGGTGGTTTGGCAAGTGTGAAATTATCAGATATTTGAAGGGAATGTTGAAGATCCCTCCAGATCGATTGCCAAAGCCAAGCAATGGTTGATTCTCGTCAGCTTACATAAGTTTCAAACTTGAATTTCTCTACCAAGCGATTAAATGATGAAAACCGAACACGTAAACCTCCTCCAGAGGGATTGATAAAGATGAACACAGATGTGGCAGTGAGGGCTTGTAACTGCAAAGCAAGTCCTGGGGTGGTTTTTAGAAATTCGGAGGGGAATGTTTATGCTCAACAATTAAGGGTTTAGTTTTCAATGGGGATGTACAGGTAGCGAAAGCTGAAGCTATTAAGTTTAGCCTCCAGGTTGCGGAAGAATGAATTTGCACCATCTGATAGTGAAAACTAATTGTACCTAGATAATGAATTTGATTTCCAACAGGAAATGCACAATGGTGAAAATTTTGTGGATTATTAAAGATATTATTGAAAAGTTAATTAATTTAGATAAATATTTTATTTCCTATGCTTCTCATTTTTGTAATCTTTTTGACCAAACTCTTGTAAAATTGACAATTAGCGTTAATATCATATTATTTGGAAAAATAGCTTAAGCATTGAAAATTTCTTTTCATTCAATAAAAGAAAAAAAAAAACAATTAACAAAAAACAAAAAAACAAAATCAAAGAGGTGTAATAGAATTAATAAGAAATTAGATCCTATCAATATCCTCATCCTCAAACTCAACATAATTATCAGGACCAGCTTCATCATCATCATCAATACCAGCAGAAGCAATCCCTTCATTCAACCTAGTAGTTTCAGGCAATTCACCATAAGCCTTCAACAGCCTCGCCTCATCCGGCATGTATTTCAAGATCACATCGGCCTTATCGTCCTGGTAATCTCTCAGACCGACAAGGATTATATCTCCGGCGGCGATCCATACCTTTTTGTGCATCTTGCCCCGGATGTGGCAGAGCCGCCGTGAGCCGTCGATGCACGTCGCCTCGCACCGGCCGTTCCCCAGCATCCGAAGCACCTGCGCGTATTCTTGTCCGTCTTCTTTGAATATCAGCTCGCGCTTCTCGTCGTCCGCCTCGTTCTTTCCTCTCTTCCGATTCTTTCCTCCCTTTCCCTTGTTCTTCGGCATCTTTGATCAAAAGCTTTTTCTTTTTCTTGCTCTTGCTCTTTGAGAATTTTAATACTTGCGATTGGAGTATTTATAGTGTTGGCAGCTGGATTGTTTAATCGGAAATTAATTGGGATGAATAAAATTGAATCATTTCACTCTTAAATTATTCAAAAGTTATTTATTAATTATTATAAAAATTAAATAATTTAAAAATTTTATTATTCGGATAATAATTAATTTAAATCAAAATATATTTTTATTTTTTATTATTTTTAATGGATTTATTTTCTTTTTAATTATAAAATCATTAACTAAATTTTAAAAAATATTGAAAAATAAAAAAAAATATTTAAAAATCTGATGATTTTTAAGAAATAATTAATTAATTAATTGATCAAAATTATCACTATATTAATAATAATTTAAATTTATTAAAATCAGTCGGGTTAAATCGTGGAGGATTTGCCCTTGTGCTTGTCCTACAAGGAATCGTTTGCGTATTTGTCTTTAATTTTTTGAGGCGATATTAGCGTAAATACTAAATAGCTTTACTTTACAAGGCCAAAGATGGAGGGAAGAATTACGCGGGTACAGGTGTGTGGCTGGTAATAAACAACTAATATTTTTGTATCCGAATGTTCGTTGATTTGCGTGTCCTACAAGGAATCAAAGAGTCAGTCAACAAGCAAAGGATGGTGATGATTATCCAGTTGAAGATTTGATTTTGTGCTTTGGGTGTTAGAAAGTGGTAACTCATACCTTAATAGTCCCCAACGGGGGTGTGACTTGGTGGTGTAGGGTTCATGATCTTATCTTGAGGTTTTGGGTTCGAATTCAGGGGGTGCACTTCTTGTAAGAGCCTGAGACAGTCGGTGGTTTTACCTGCGCCGCGGCCCAAAATGGGTGGTTTGATGGCGGGGTTTCCAACGTTTCCAAAAAAAAAAAAAAAAAACTCATACCTTAATATATTATAAAAACTTACATGGCTTCTAACAAGGAGGCAAAATGTTGGCTTTGATATCAATGGTTATGAGCCTAATGAGTAGAACTCATACGTCGCTAAGGGACTCAACCCAATGATTTGAACTTACAAGGTCCCTAGTTCAAGCCCTGAATAGCACTATTGTAAGAACTTGAAATATCATCGATTTACTCAATAACCCCGATATGGATGATGTTTCCCCAATATTCTAAAAAAAAAAAAGTAGAACTCATACTTAAAAATCAATTTGTACAAAGAGGAGTTCATAAACTTATATTCTCATTTTATTATTATATTCAACACGTGTGAAGTTTTTGAATCCAAAAAAAATCTCCTATAAAAACACATCTACACCGAGAACCAACTACTCAAACCCAACTATGATACTGGATAAAATAACCTCTTCATTAAGAGTGGCAAGCCTAGATGATGTCGGATCGGGTCGGGACAAACTTTTTAGAAAATTAATTTTTATTCTTATTTTTGAGAAAAAATAATTGTTTTTTTTTTTAACTTTTTAATACATATGAATGAAAAAACTTGAAAAAAATTCAATGTTTTTAATTTTTTAATATTAAACCTTAAAATTTAAATATATATATTTAGAATTAAAAATTAATTTAAATAATTAAAAAAAATTATTTTTTATTAATAAAAATTAGACTCAGGCTCGGACTGAAATCGGGTTTGTGTTTTTTTTTTTAAACTAAGCCCGACTCAGACTCAGACTCTAAAAAAAGCTCCCAAACTGAGCTAAAGCCAGCTAGATCAAACCGGACATAATCGAATCAGTCCAAACCCGAATTTTTCTGCCATCTCTACTCTTCATATACAGATAAATCATGGTTTTTAAAAAAAAAGTAAAACAGGTCGGTTGCCTTGCTTCCAACCGGGCAACTATATAAAAAAATAAAATGAAGATGAATGAGTCAAAATCGCGGATTGCTAAAGAAAACGTGGAAAATGATATCACCAGTGTTTTAAAAATCATTATTTTGAAAATTGAATCGTATCAATCGGTTGAATCGGTCGAATCAAGAATCGATTGCAAATTCGGTCCGGTTAGATATTAAAAATCGATTTTCAAAAAAATCAATCAAAACCGATAAAAATCGACGAAACGGACCGGACGGGTTCATCATTTTTTAATTTTTAAAACCAAAAACTAAAATTTAATATTTTTTAAATATTTTTTAATTAAATAAATTTGTTTATCACGCCAGTTGGTTCTATCGATTTTTTCAAAACGATTCAACTAGTCAAACCAATGATCAATTGAATCTTTTAAATTATCGGTCCGATTATGAAAACACTATTAAAAACATGATATCATCAATATGAAGGAGTGTTTAGACTCGGCCAAGGTTCTGGTTCGAAATTGAAACCGAAACCGGAACCAGTTCCCTTCGATTTGGCTAGGGTTCCACCTCAGTCGAACCGAAGGTACCAGACGGTTCCAACGGTTCCGACCATAGAATCAGAATCTTACCACTGGTTCCAATAAGAACCATTACGGTTCCGATTAGCCGTTGGGTCTGTGGCAGGACCCGTTGGCAACAGCTCCCTACAATTTATTTTTTAATTTACTTGTTTTGTGGTTAAATAATATCTAAATTACCCTTAATAACATTAATAAAACGGCTAGTTTTAGGGGCAATTTAGACATCACAAAATTAACCCAAAAATGTATAAATACCTCGTATATTTCATTTTTCTACCCACCAACAATTTCTATCATTCTCTCAATTCTCTTAATTTTTAATTTTCCAAAAATGTCTTAATTTTATAATTCTTCAATATTTAGAAAAAAATGACAACTTCATCTGACAACACCAATATCCAACCCAAGAGAGCGGCCAAAGTGTCGGTACACGTAGAAGATAAGTTAAGTACCAATCTTATGATATTTTCAATATTCATTTTCATTTAGTCGACACTGAAAATGATGGTCCGAGAATAATATGCAACTATTATGGTGTATCTTATAAATTTACTGGCATTTATGACAATATGAACAAACACTTTGATAGACACATTGCTGCTGAAATCGAATTTGGTACAACACAAACTCAAATGAGCAAGTAAGCTTCATCTAGTATAGGTAGAAGTTTTTTAAATTTATTTAAGTATTATGATGTTAAAAATAGAGAATAATTTGCTAAATTTACTTGCATGTCACATACTTCATTAAGTTTTGGTAAAAAAACTATTTTTACTAATTATCGTCGATATTTTTTGAATCATGTTGCCTGTAAAATGCCTAGAAACTCTACAAAATGGTAAATTTTCAAATCATACAAAGATGATAAAATTATTTTAAATGAATTATTTAAAGATGTTAAAGATTGTATTTCTATTTGTTCTGATATTTCACACTTATACATGAGTGTGACATGTCATTGGATTGATGCATCATGAAACATGCAAAAACAATTAATTGCATTAAGAGTTTTTGATGAGCAACATACTGTGCATAATATTTAAAAAAATATTTAAAGTAATTTTTGATGAATATGGTTTGTTAGGTAAATTTTTAACAATTGGTTTTGACAATGCATCTGTAAATACTACATCAATTGGAGATTTAAAAGAAATATGCCAATCATATTTGGGAGGACGATTTTTTCATGTTCGTTGCACATGTCATGTCTTTAATTTATGTGTTCTAGATGGTTTAAAATATTTACAGTGTCACAATGATCCTATTAAAAATACACTTAATTGTATTTTGTCATATTCTCATGTTATGAGATAATGAACCAAGTATTGTAAATTAAATGATGTTAAACCAATAAAATTTTCACGAGATGTTCCAACTTGTTAGAATTCAACTTATTTTATTTTAAATCAATCTTTTACTTACAAAGATTTATTATGTAGTTTTTTTTCCCAACATGGTCAATATATACACTTTATCGTAGTTATTGAGATGTTTGTGAAAGACTTTTAGAAATTTTAAAAGTTTTTTATGATGTAACAAATAGTTTTAGTGATGTTTATTAGCTAACACAAAATTTATTTTCAAGTACTTAACTGGTGGCACTGACATCAAAATATCTATCATGTTCTATCGATTATTGGTAAAGAAGTGCTGACAGCACTTGTTTCTACCGTTATGGTCGAACAAACCTTCATCTTAGGGGATAATATTTTGGAAACGACATGACCTTTATTACATCCAATCACTTTAGAAGCAACATCATGTGTCGATGATTAGACTTGAGCTGATCTAAGGTAACAAGAAGATACTCCAGATGATTTTGAAGACTTGTTCGTTCGATAATTATGGAAGCGGAACGAGAGTTGAAGGATCAACGACATGAACATATAATAATGATGAGTAAAATGTAAATAATTGTAAAGATGTTAATTATGTAAAAAAAAAAATATAATGAAACTACGTGATCTTTAATTCCTCTCACCCCAAGAGGATACGTAGGTAGCTTAAGTTTTTATAAATTTAAGTTCCAACTCTTTATTTTATTTTTAATTTATATTTTTAAATTAATGTAAGAAAATTCAAATTAATAATTTTTTTTATTATATATATTTGTAATGTCTCATGGTTAATTTTTTAAAAAAATTAATTTCTACTTTATTTTTTAATTAAAATTAATTAAATTGGTTCCGTTCACAATTTCACAACCTTTTGGAACCGTAACCGAACCGGAATAAACCGGTTCGGCCACGGTTCCACCCTTGTGGAACCGTGAACCGAACCGTTAGGTTTAGGAGTGTTGCACCTCAAATATGTGATTGATTGTTATTCAAAAGCTTTTGGTAGAGTGGGCAAATGGATTGATTTTAAGTTTGTTTATTTAAGTTGATATATCAATTCAAAATTTAAGAAATTAAGTTTTTCTAAATTTTAAAAATATCAAACAAAACTTGGATTGGAGGAGGATTTTTGCCCACCCTAACTTCTGGACATATAATAAATTTTGGGAAATCCTCACTAATTTTCAGCCTCAATACTTGCAATGAGTGGAGGAAATAGATAAAAAGAATCTTTAATCTTGAGACAGCTGCTCCTCATGACAAGTACTTGGGATTACCATCTATCATATAAAGGAATAAGAGAAGCCATTGTCGTAATCTATAACTCCTAGAATTACAAGCAAATTGAAGCAGTGGCCCAAGCCATGCCATCCTACTCTATGAGTGTCTTAGACTTCCATGGAGCTTATGTGATGAGATTCAAAAGCTAATGAATGCCTTCTGGTGTGAATCAAAACAATTTACTGCAATGGACATAGAGGAGATCAGGAAGATTCATTTGCCTAGGACCATTAAAGAAGATCAGCTTTGGTGAATGGTGACATTATGAGAAGAGGGGTGAATTCTAGAGAAGAGTGCATAGAACTCTTAGCTTTGTTGCCGATGATTATTGAATCAGATGTTCTAAATATTGTAAATTTAGTTCTAGGAAGGATATTTAGTGTCAAAGAAATTCAATGGATTATTAACAATATCCTGGAAGCGATTGTTTGTTTGAATCAAGTGTTTATTCAATTTAGACCTACCGCCTGTAATACAATTGCGCACAATTTTGCTAGATCGGCATTTTCAAGGCAATATTGTGGTGCTTGTCTGCTTGGAGGGCCAACTTCTTTCTAAGGTTGGCGAATGGACCGGACTTTGAAAAATCCAAACATATTTTAAGTATTTTTTTTTATTTAAATTCGCGACTCGAAAAAACATACTAAGAACATCAAATTAAAATTTAATAAACTGAGTTTTTTCAATATCTTAAAAATATTAGCAGATAATACTTGAATTTAGGGAAGTTGCCAATCCTACTTCCTTTTGTATCTTGTTTGCTTCTAAGTATGAATGAATTTCTTCAAAAGCAGAAAAAAAAAAAAAAAAAAAAGAGAGAGAGAACATGATCTTTCTAACTGTAAAATCAGATCAACCAAGCAGAGATATCAAAGCATCACAAGAAAAGTTAGAAATGTAAGAGCTGCATTCTTTAATCTGAAACCGGTCGGAAGACAGTCATCATTCAAGAATCCAACCACATTTACATTTTTCATACATAATTTCAGCCAGAAAACAAAACAAAGCAAATTCTAATTGTATATGAACCTCTGAACTTGTCTATAGCTCTTAATGCCTACATATTACGTCTACATTTAAAAGTACAGTTCCCAGTCATGAGAGAGGGACAGGAGAGGTTAGTGATACCAAAAGTTTTAAATCAATTGGAAGCCTCAACTAGAGTCTAGATAGTAGAAAGGGACTAACGATGCAAGAGTCAGTTCCTGATGGTTAGCTCAGCCCTGAGGTGGAGGATACTGTTGATAAAGTAGAGACTATCCTCCGCCGTGAAGGATGTCCATGGTATGGCAAATAAGTTGCGGTATCCAACTGCCTTGCCTCCTGTGAATGTGTAGTTGCCTTTATATTTGCTAACAAACTCTTCAGTTGGCTTTGACCTGGCCGCAAACTCGTAATCCACAGCAAAACTTGCTGACCCCTTTTCCTGCATTCCCAAGAACAACCCAAAACAATGGGAGGAGCTCTGCTGGTCCATGTTGCAGTGAGCAGAGAGGAAGAACCCTTGTCCGCCCAAGTGAAATGCTTGAGAATACACTCTTCCAGATGGGAACAAATTCTCACACTCCTCCCGCTTCAAGTCCAGGTACACCACACATTGCTGCCGAGGCCGTTCAAATTCTACTACTTTGACGGGCCGATACTTGTATGCACGTTCAACAAAGCGACGATTCAAGGTGACCGGCTCCTCTGCCGCCAAGGTTCGTTGCCGATGTGGGGCTTCAGCCTTAAAGAACAGAGCCTCAAGCACTAGCTTTGATGAAACATCACGATCGAAATCATTACAGGTTAAAAACTTCTTTAGCTTCCGGCAGGTCATGTGAGGAAAACGAATGAAGCGTGCAAGACGTGAGCCCAAAACTTCGCGATGCTCCTCCGCTCGTGGGTACTGGGCTCTGGCCCACTTCAGCACAAAATCATATACAGCGTCTTCAGATGCAATTTGGAGATCATCACTAGACAATATAGCCTCGACACCAGCAAGGGGCAAGGCCATCACCTCCTCTTGGAACCTGGTAAACATTGTAAACCTCACACATAAGCCTCCCAAACAGTAAAGCAAAAATTCCTCACAAGCATTTAAGGCTTCTAAAGAATTATTCCAATCAAGGAAATTCAAGAAAACACAACACTGATCAGGCAAGAACTTACTTGGTCATGTCCTTATAACGAGATGCCAGATACTGCCTCGCAGCATCGGTCAATGGCTGGACTGCTTCACCCATTAGGACACTGGACGGCAGCTCCAAATAAAGCAATGCAGAGTCTGGAGTCATGGGCATATGCCTTAATAGGCGGCTGCAGTATCGCATGCACGAAGCAACCTCAAACTTGTCAGCAGCCATTAGCACATCAAGCAAAGCAGGAGCTGTAGTAGCCGATAAAGTATTGCTGTACATAAAATTCAGAAGATCCATGAGAGCAGCTTCCTCTGCTCAAGAAAAGAAAGAGCTTATTAAGATTAGCACTGATAAAAAGACAGCAATCAACCAATTACTCAAAGGAACAATTGTTAAATGAAGTAATAGTCGATGAAAATTGGCCATACCAGATGCATTGATACGCAGTGTCACATATCGTTGTTCTGACTCCTTCATCCCATTTGAGAAGAGCTACAACAGAATAAATAAAAAAGATTAACATAAAATCATGTGAAAGAAAACATCTATTTTTGATTGTAGAAAAATTCTAAAACCACCACCGAGCAAAATTGTAACCTTACTTTGTAGAAAAATCGACTTTTTGCTGCTAAAATAGGAGAGCTTATGTGTAATGTTTTAGTTCTCATAACCGTAGAACAATCCATGCTCCAGCTTGACTCATTTCCATCATTTCCACTTACAGTTTCATCACCTACAAGAGTCCCAAACAGGGCTTAGATTTAGTAGAACATCATGGACAAAATCCAATACAAATGCCAGATGGCTAAAGAGTTATGGGACGAAACATATTATTTTACTCACAAGATTACAAGAGTTCTTCATAGAAACAGTCTATCGAACATAAATAATCTACAGTTTTTTAATGGTCATATAATGTCTTATCCTCTATCCATGAACATTTTTACTTTACAGAAGTCAACCAAGCCGCAAGTTCTAAAGGGGAGTGGAGAATTCAGTTCATTATTCAACGTTTCCTGAAATGCGGCACATCTTTTGGCATCTGTATTAACTATTGAAGTATTCTTTATCTTTCCAATAAGTATAAGGTCATAAGAGACCTCTTGCTAATTTGATTGAACCAAAAAAACTAATATATTTTTTTTAAATTATAAACCCAAAAACATGTTATACATATAAACTTTTTCACTACCTGATGGCAACTCTTCAATCATTGCTTCCACTTCCTCATCTTGATTTTCACAACCCACACAATCATCCATATCAGGCTGGTTTAAAATCTGCTCCTCAGGGCAAGCAGAGAGATCAAAAGCTGAAATAAATTGCAAGCGCCAATCAACATCAAAACCGTAATGTATATAATATTGAAGCCAGAAAAGACCTCTTGCTTTATGAACATGCCTGCCTTTACCAATATAAATGACATAATACAAGATTCTTCTTCGTTCTTATAGATTGTTCGTTCTTATAGAGGCAGAATCCCCAAAGTAATTGCTAAGCTAACTTGGCTTTCTAGCATGAACTGCACAAATACCTCATCCCAAAGATTTATTTAAAAATAAAAAGAAAATAAAATCAAACCAAAGCTTGTCAAGGGCATTGAAATTTCTATTGTATTTTTTTATTTTAATACACCTCATCCTTCGGGCACAAAAAAAAAAAAAAAAATCAAATTTTGATAATCAAATTATAACACAAACCTAAATTTTCATTTTCCTCACTTTCCCGGCTTCCAAACAAAGACCCAATCAATCAATTCACCAAAATTACCATAATTAACATTATCCACAAATATCTTGCCGAAAAAACAGTAACAATACAAGAAAATAAAAATATTCCAACAATTTTTTTTAAAAAAAAATTACCCACCGTTGTCCTTCTTAATATCTTCTCTCGGCCTCTTCCGGTGCCTAGCCCAATCGGCAAGACTAATACACTCATCACCGTCCGACCTGCTCTCAGGCGGGTCACCCATGATCTCGATCCGAAGAAGCCGGTCCGAGAAATTACTATCGTTAAAAGCAAACCCGAAATCTCCATCAGAAGCAGAAGAACTACGCGACAAGTCCGAATCCATTTCCGTTATCGGGTCAAATAGATCCGTATTCGTCTCTCTCATTATCAAAACCAACCCCCCTTCTGTCCCTCTCAAGAGCTACGGTCTATAGCTCTATCTCTCTAACTCAGGGAGGACCCAAAAAAAAAAAATGCAAATTAGAAACCCTAATTTAGCGAGTTAGCGTTATTTAAAATTTTGCTTTTTTTTTTTTTTTTGATGGTTTTTGTTATGTCGTGTAGAATTTTTTATATTTTTTATATCCGTTGATTAAATAAATAAGATATTGATGATGTTTTCATGCAACTCATATTTTACGAAATAATTTTTCTGTTTTAAGAGGTTATATGAGGTTCCTCAATGACTGTTCTTTTTAATAGTCTCGTATGATTGTGTTATCGTAAGAAATTTCACGTATATGGAAGTGGTTGTTGGACATGTCCAACTCTCGCGTGACTATCCAGAGCTTTAATAATTTCAAGTGGTATTATGACATTGGGTGAAACTTGAACCTTATATCTCAAAATCCATACAAGTATTCACATTTTCATATTATTAAAGATAAAAATACTAATGTGAATTGAGGCTCATAGGAACTCCATATATTAATGTCACAATTGATTGAACGAAGAATATATATATATATACTAGTTTTTGCCCGTGCCTATGGCACGGTGTTACAGTATTTGGCCCGTGCCTACGGCACGGTGTTACAGAATTAAATGATTTTATTTTTTAATTAAATGATGCCCGTGCCTACGGCATGGCACGGTGTTACAGAATAAATGATTTTATTTTTTAATTAAATGATGCACGTGCCTACGGCACGGTATTACAGTATTTGGCCCGTGCCTACGGCACGATGTTACAGAATTAAATGATTTTATTTTAACTTTCTATTTTTTAATTTGAAAATTTTGACCATTTCCATCAATCAATTCACTCTCTTTCCTCCAATTACCAATGAAATGATCTGAGCCGTTATTAAGCCACATAAAGAGAGCCGTTGGATGCACTCTCTTTCCTCTAACACCATTGTGCTTTATAATATAGATATTAACACACTGTGCTATATCTCACTCGTTTACATTCTTAATTATCGTGTCATTGTGTGATCTAAACTTAGTTCTCTCTACTTCTCTTACATGAAATTACCAAAATCCTTCAATTGTTTCTCTAAATACATCAAAATTATACCAAAATCTTTCAGACTGTTTTAAAATACATTAAAATCCTCATGTCACTATAAATATTAAGTTAAACATCATTTTACTATTCTATCCCTAATTTCACTATTATAAATATTCATGTAATTTATCTTTAGTAGGCATATAAATATAAAAGAAGCACAAATATTTAGAATTAATTAAATTTGCTTTTTGTTATCCTTTTTATTAAGTTATTTGTTCGTTTGAGGTATTTGGTGGAGATGTCTCAATGACTGCTTCTATTTTGCAGGCTTTATCTCTGTAGGGAGCCTCACCAGACTAATGAATAATATATGATATTCGTACGATCATTTTACACAAATATTTCTTCTCATTTCTATAAAATAACATTTTAGTCCTTTTTATTACTTAAATTCTTGATAGATTTTTAATGATTCATTTTATCCATGAGGTTAAAAAAGTGGAAAAAAAAAATACATTGTAAATTGTAAATATGAATTTTTCAAATAAAAATTAAATATATGAGAAATATATATATGTAACGCATCGAACTATGACAACCTTACCTAAAGGAGTATAGTAGGGGTGAGCAAAATCGGTTTCGATTCCGGTTCCGCGTGGAATCGGGACCTATTCGGAAAAAATCGGTTCCTAACTAAGTTGAACCGGAACGTACCCAATTAAATAAGGTATCATATTAATCGGTTCCAATTCGATTCCGGTCCGGTTCTGATTTACCCTATTTATTTTTTATTATCAAACTTTGAAAATATAATTATTTTTCACTGACAGAGCACATGATGAGCAGAGTCGGTTAGTAACTGTGTCTGCCGCTGCAGCTTCTGTGAAATGTCGGATCGAGGCCGGAAAGTATCGACGTGTTGCACGTTGTCTCCTCCGTTGACGGCCCAAACGGCCACTGTTCGTGTCCCCAGCGGTTTGGTTGAGTCCCCATAGCCATAAGCTTTCCGCCAGTGTGCGCGACGTCGTGATTGGTGGTCGGAGCTATCGACCAGATGTTCAATGGAAATATCGCTGGTGTGGGTCCCTTTTTTTCAAGTGATGTTTCTACTACGGCTTGACAGTGTCTTTCTGTACTTTAGGAATCGTACTATTACGTGAACCCTACTCTCTTTTTATACTGATAAATATATGTCTATTTGGTGTTTAACCCATGATATTTGATTATGCAGTTATTAGCCCAGTATTTATGATATTTGCTAGTGTACCCGGTGTTATTCCCCTGATTTAATCTTTAAAATTTCATATTTTTTTTTTATTTTAACTCTGTTTTCGACGATTCTTGCGCCGAAAATTTTCATTTTTTTGTGTGTAGAATTTATTAAAAATACTTGTGATCTTTTAAATTACACTTCCCTAAATATTCCGAACCCAAACCTATTTTTACCAAACAGTTGGGTCACGTACTCAAAAATTCAATCATTTATTTAAATCATTTCGTAGACTGATAATTCGGTCGATATTACTACGGATGTTTATATATATATATATATATATATATATATATATAATATATATATATATTAGTTAAAATATCTAATAAAATATCACATCTACCCTTCAATCGTATGTTTTTTTCCTTGTTGCACTCAAAATAATTGCATAGGCCGTTGTAACTAGTTATTTTATTTTATTTTTTAAGCTAAAATGTCATTGTCCCGGTGATACCAATTAGTGATGCATTGACTAGCAAATGGACAGCAAACAAAGAGGGCAAAAAATATTATGGACGGCTACAATTACAATGGAATTAATACTTAGTCCAAAGAGACGAATCTAATTATGATTTCTAAATTGTAATTATTAAACTTTATTGTCATGGTTTAGGCGACCAAATCACCAAACATATATTTTTTTTGATTTAATGATTGTGGTCTTTTTTTTTTTTTTTTTTGGGGGTCAGATTATGCATCTAAAGCATAATCATAACATTAATTTATTGGGGCAAAATTTATTTTTCATAAGAAATTATAAATAATTTTGATTTTAGTAAGGGTAAAATAAAATTATTTCATTAATAAATTAGACTTTTCATAATTTGTAGGATGCATTTAACAAAATTTTATGATTAAATGGGGGGATTGTCCTCACTCACCTATATATGGTTCTGCCACTACATCTAAAGCCTTGTGATTGAAATAATTAAACAAGAAAAAAAGTAATTAATTATATAAAAGGTAATTATTAACTTCCACCCGATGATAAATGAAAATTAAAAAAATAACTAATTTTTTTAAAAGTGTGTCATTTTCTATCTGAATTTTAAAAATATTTTATTTTATTTTATTTTTTACTTTTTTAAGATAAAAAAAATTGATACAAAATTTTATAATAATTCTAATGGAAAACAATACATTTTTGAAACATCATTTGTAAAATAATACAATTTGAAATTTTATGTGTAAAATGACAATTTAAAATATTTCCGGTTTTGTTTCCAGACTTTCACTAATTATCTTCGGATGGATTACATATAAATTATAAAGATTCAAATTATATTTAATTTAAGTGAAATGCTAACGAGTTCCCTAAGCGCACTCATTAAGCATCCATTTTAAGAAAGTTTTCATGGAAAAAAGAAAAAGTAATTAATATTTTGACAATTTTTTTACATTTCCCATAAAAATGATGTGAAAATTTTCCTTAATGAGTGTCCTTAAAACACTTGTTAACATGACCTTTAATTTAATAAAGACAAACACAAGCACAAGACTTAACTTCAATTAAGATTTTAATTGATTATGTCATATATATATTTTATAATTCATGAATTATTTTAATTTCATCCCTCCTTAGTATAATAGAGGTAAAATTCCCGTATGAACGGGGATCTGCATGAGCTCGATGTTAGGGTTGGTGCTCAGAGTGTCAATCCAGATCGTATTTATGTCTGATTCATAAATACGAACAATTCATTTTTTCGTAATATTACTCATTTAATGGTAGCACCTCTTTTATACACATATTCGATTTAATTGTGATTAAATATCTAATTATGATTAGATTGAAACAAAATCTGATTTAGTGATACGTGTATATTAGACAAAGACTCTATGATTTACAATGTAGTGCGCAGTTACAACGTAGTTTGTAATTGACATTGGGAAGCGTCACTATAAGTTGTATATCCTTAAATAAAGTTTATGATCAAGATTTACTAACACGGGTCGGTTAGCAAAATCCGCTGAAACCAGTACATGTTGTATATCGTGACTTGGTCCGATGGTATTGTTAGGGATATGCCCTATACCCAACTTGTGGATGAGCTATATGTACATGTATTTGTAATATTTTCATTAATTAATAAAATGACAATCTTTATTATACTTGTCTTACATAACTTATATGAATTATCAACACTGTAATAAAGCCCTTGGAGTAATAAGACGATGGCTTCCACGCCTTATGAGAATCATTACTCTTAAATGTTCATAGTCATAGTTTTGTGAATAATCTGGGCGTTCACAAAACGGAGAGATTAGCATGATGATATGATCCGCCCTTAAGTGGGGTAGCCGATCTCATAGGCTACTAGCGGAGATCCGTCCGCTTGGTGTATCACATGGATGCATGAGTTGCTCGTGTCCATCGAACTGACCGCCGAAAGTTTTCATATGGAGTGTTTATCCCATGTGTTTGTGAGAACTTTCATGTATCGATTATATGACTAGTCCTTAGACTTGAGGTCTTTACAATATTATGTGTGGATCAAATAACTTTGACATTCTCTATCCCCAGTTCAAAAGATCTGGTCATAAGGGTATGATTGAGTCATTTTTTGAAACACATGAAGTTTGTAAAGATACAACAGAGAATCGCCACTCTCTCGGATAATATTTTCTTATAAGAGCAGTATTCCAGTTCGCGGGTTGATATGTGTGATCAGTGCTTGAGACTGTGGCCACATCAGAAGAATCATGTGAGATTCTTAGGTTAGCACGATTCATGACACTATCAACATCATACCTTTGACCATATGGGTAGACACTTTCGGTACCCTAGGTCAATAGGTGGGGATACAGTGAGGCGAGTGACCGTATCATATGTAAATCGCATACAAAATGAGTATATATATATTTCCTTCTCATCTGGGGGCCTTGGCATGTTGCTAGATGTCAACCTTGGTCATTGAAATCGAACAACCATCTGATCGGAGGATAATTTATGTTCGACTAAATTATCACGATTCATTTCATGTCCAACTTGAGGGGAACCTAAAAGGTCACACACAACAAAGTCGAAATCAATGGTTAACAGTGCACAATACATATTTAATAGCATATATGATTGCTGTAGGAATTGTTCATAAATGGTTCAATGTGTTTAATTATTGAACAGATCATTTATGAGGTTCCATAGTGGCTTAGGGATTGGTGAATGACGATAGGGGCACTTTGGGAATTGGAATAAATAGATAAAAAAATTACTATTCACGTGAAAAGTAATGCGTGAATAGTAACACGTGAATAGTAATTTTTTTAAATTTAATTTTGTTATTTGTTTTGAATTCCAATTCGGCCCAAACTCTTATTAGGGTTTTATAATCTCATTAAACCACTAAATAAGATCCAATGGCTAAGATTAAATTGGCTTTTATCTGACATCAGATTCTTAATTAATTTTGTTGTCTTTGGAGCACTATATAAACCCAAAGAATTCTTCACAAATTTTTGCACCAAACCTTTCAAATCTTGGGTTTATATAAGTGAGCAACTCTAAAGTTTTAAGAGTAAGCCACTGATTTTGAGGATCCTTAAGTCTAATTGACTAGAGGAACCTCGAGTTAAAATTTTTGAGATATTTGCCTAGGCTAGCACCAAGGGCAAAATACCTGTGCACTCAAGGCGTAGTCTTGCCGTTGAGTTTTGGCTTTGGTGTGTGCATCTTTGGAGGCCACACACTTGGGTGGCTCTTTGGAACGTGGAATAGCTTACTAAGTTCGAGAAAAACTTATAGATTGGAGGGAGGACTTGAGGAGTTTACGGTTCAAGTAAGTATTTTTCTTTCTTTATTTTAATTAGAGTTCTTATTATAGTTAGCATGTTTAGGTTTATGTTCTTTGCATGTTTTATGAGTTTTATGCTTAGAATATATAGTAACATGCATAGGCTTGTAGAATAATAAAAACAAATGGGTCTTGGGCAAAGGGAAAACGGCGTAATAATTTTATTTTTCCGCTGCGCACTCGCGGCCGCTTCCCAATAGTGGTATCAGCGCGTCGTTCGTTTTTTGATTAGTTCTCACTCGTTTGAACTCGAAATTGGGTGTTTAAAATCTCGTTGGAAAGCTAACACCCTGAAATTAATTTTAGGCACAAATTTTGCTTGATTTGGTTAAGATTTGTATTGTGAAATTGTATTTAAAGTTCACGCGTCTGCATAAAAATATGAATAGTTAAATTTATTTGAAGAAAATAAAATGCAATATCATAATTAAATATTAATCAAAATTATTTAATGCCTAAAATAATTCCAACATATTAAAACTCATATGCTTGATGATTCTATGTATGATTAGAATTGGCATGATTATTTTAGGGTGCAAGCATCTAGAGACTTTCTAAGAAATAGAGAATGTATTGCTTATCCCTTAACTAATTAATTATTCCGTGATGAACTTAGAGATTTATTACCTTTAAGGCTAATAAATATAAATCACTTGTTTATAATAAAAGATATTATAAAAGATACAAGTGGGTTGGGACCAAGAGGTTAATAAAACTTTCCAAACTAAAGTTAATTTAACCAAAGGTATTACTAGAGTTAGATAATGATTTGGTGTCTTCCTTCACTCCCTACCTTTTTATAGCCAAAAGAAAAGCTGTGAAGACATCTAGATAATCATTTACTCAAAGCTTACCTTAATGCATATTTAAAATGTTTGACAAATTTGGAGGATCTATTGTTTATTCCTGTCACCAAGGCAATAAAAGCCTAAGAGGTAAGGGTATTTAAGAGAGTTCGCTCCACCCCCCCTCTAGGGAATTTTCAATGGAGGAATCCATTTGACAGTTATTCACTTAAACTTGCTAAAATCCTCAATAATAATTTAAGTATAAAATTTGCCTCCCATTGTAAAGTATAGACCCAAAGGGCTTAAACCATATTGGCAGGACTAGGGTTTACCAGACTGACCAATACCAATTTGTCCCTAAATCGTACTATTAACAATGGTTTTACTTTTCTGAGTTATAAGATGCAGCGACCATTAGGCGTGGTCTTATAACTTAGTGGCAAAGATTGAGTGTCCAAGAGGACTAGCATAAGCTATGCAATGTTTGATTGCCCAACCCAATGATCAAGGAATTATGATTTATATCATAAATTGGTTGGGAACCTACCTAATTATCGTATTTTATAACGACCGGCCCTAGTCGGAGTTATGAAATGATGATAATGGGATCCTTGCCCACAAGAAATCCATCATATTGGGGTTGATGCGATTTGCTTAAAATTTTAAAACAATTGAGTGGGAGCAACTTCATAATATTAAAAGCCAATGTTATTATGAAACATTAATGAAAACATATTCCTAATTTTAACATTCTCTCTCAATAGGTGGGTTAAAATATTTCATAAACATTCAAATGGAAAACAGAGTATCACTTCGTTCCATCATTGATGAGCATAAGCTCAAAAGGGACAACTACAATGACTGGTTTAGAAACCTTAAAATTATCTTACGACAAGAAAAGATTTTCTATGTTCTTGAAAAACCATTTCCCCATGAAACGGCAGAAGATGCTGACCAAGATACATTGATGCTTGGAGAAACACGTCGATGATGATGAGCAAGCAGGTTGCATAATGCTTGGCTCTATGTCGGACGAACTTCAGAAAGCTCACGAAGATATGGATGCTCAAACCATCATCTTTCACTTGAAGGAGTTGTATGCAACTTCCGTTCATACCGTGAGATTCCAAGTGTCATGTGCCTTATTCCAAACAAGGTATAAGGAAGGATCTGTTAGTGGACATGTGCTTAAGATGATTGGCCACATTGAAAAATTGGCCAACCTCGGGTTCATCATGGATCATGAGATATGTCAGGATCTAATTCTTCAGTCCTTACCAAAAGAATTCTCTAACTTTATTATGTAGTTTATTCTGTCTGATAAAGAAGCTACTTTAGCAGAATTGCACAATCTGATAAAGCAAGCAGAGAATGACTTGAAACCAGAGCTTAAAACCTCCGTTAAGCTTATGGGTACCGACCTGAAGCCACGAGGCCCAAAGAAAAATAAGGGCAATGCCAAGGCTCCAGATCACCTAAAGCCCAATGGTAAGGTGGAGAAGAAAAAGGGAAATGGGAAATGTTTCTTTTGTGGAAAGAATGGTCATTGGAAGAAAGATTGCAGATCCTTGAAAGCCAATGAAGTTAGGGAAGCCCTAGAGGCCAAGAAGCCCAATGCTTCAGGTATGTTGTATATGATTGAACTCTATTCTCAAAACTCTGAACCTTCTACTTGGGTGCTTGACACCGGTTGTGGGACTCACTTGATGTACCACAAGGCATTGTGCCTACTGGTACTATAAGTCTTCAAGGAAGACGTACATGGATGACAACATACCAACGTATAAAGCTAGGCTTTTAAAGGAAAGGTATCGTTATCAATATTGTGATGATTACGATTCAACCTTTTACCTGTTGCCATGGTAAATCCATTTGGATAATGCTTGTTATTCAATCCATGATTGGATTGAAGCAAGCATTAGGTTCTTTGAATTATCGTTTTGATGTAATCATAATGATTTATGATTTAATTCAAAACGAAAATGATTCTTGTGTATATAAGAGGGTTAGTGGGAGCGCACTGACAGTGGCTGTCCTATAAAATAATGATAATACGTCATTTCTTGGAAATGATATTCCCATAAAATAAATATCGGCGAAAGCTTGGCTTTCGAAATACTCTCCGAGAAATCGTACATTGAAAAATTTACGCGACCTGGTGTCTCATACGCTTTGAGCATATGGATTCACAAACAGGCCAATCCAAGTGATAGTCACTGGATTGATGTTATGAACATCCGTTAGTATCTTAGAGAATTAAGGATGTTGTCTTAGTCTATGGAGAATGAGAACTTGAAGTGACTAGGATCACTGTAGCAAGTTTCCTATACCGATAAAGACGACTAAAAGTCGCAAACGGTACTATACAATTTGAATAACGATACAGTAAGCTGGAAATCTTCCAAGCAAGATAATACCGAATAAACAACAAATGCGGGTTAATTGCAGCAACTGAGGCAGCAATAGAAGCAATCTAGGTCAATAACAAATCTAATTAGATTAGATAAAGTTCTGTTAGCAGCTGAGCTAAGCGTCAGCACAGGCTAAAGAATTAATGGTCTCATCAACGATCCAAATATATATATACTTCGACTATTCATCTGATTCATTCGGATCATACATCGTGGCGATGTGATGATCGAATAAATCGCATCAGACGATAATCATGAAAATCCACCGACGAAAGCTTTTCTCAGTAATTTGAGCCAACCGTACATAGTTCGGGTGTCAGAGACTCGAGTGACTGGCTATAGGCCAAGTGGGAGATTGTTGGACAATTATGACCCATGGCGTCACTATTTGTACAGATCATGGTGTTGTTATACAAATTAACTATGTGACAAAAGTGATTACACTCTTATCATTTGTGATTAGATCACCTAGATATATAAATGATGAGAGGTCCATATGATTTGTTCCTGGGCAGAGAATGATATGAGACAGTATCAGTCCACGAAGTATAAATCATTAAATATCCCTAGTCAGAGTATTATCGAGATTGGA
>SKCR01026841.1:0-62797 GCA_019454045.1 Zanthoxylum bungeanum | reverse complement strand
AACCAATGCCAATCTTGGATCTTGAGAGAGAACCACTCAATGGAAGGAAAAACGCTTAATATGAATGAGGGTTTTTCGCGTAAATTGGCAACCAATTTATTATCTTTGATTAGGTCTCATCATACACCCTTAACATGCATTCTAAAAACATAATAAGGCGCAATAAAATTTTATAATGATATGCGGATGGATATATAACAATTATTCCTAGAATAAATCTCACTTTCATCTTTCCCGCTAGCACAAACTTCTACCCAATTACATAATACTTCTGAGGAAACCTCATTTACATTGAGGGGAATTGGTGAGAAGAGAAATACAAAGAGAATAGAAATAATAGGCTGGACACGCAGGTCTAATTTAATTAAAATGTACCAAACTTACAATAATTTCCAAAATTGCCCTCACCCTTCTAATATCCATCTGATATACATTATTCATACAATACATCCAAGTATTCACACAAAGCATGTTATCAATCAATCTAATCCAATTAATTAATCTTTGATTAATGACCATCCAATGTTCAAACAACGATTTGATTTGCGCGAGTCAAACTCGTTTAAGAATAAATACTGAAAGTCAGTATTCTTGAATTATATCGAACTAAAATTTTAAATCCAATTTAAATTGTATCCAATACTAATTCATATTTAATTCCAAATTAAATAATTACACTTTCAATAGTGCCTTTTAGACTTGGATTCCAAATCCAATCGTAACGGGTCTCAAAGGCCCAATTAGTATCCAATACTATTCAATTAAAGTCCAATGAGCTTTCAATTAATTCTTTAGGCATGGGCTTTGGCCAACATGGATCAAACCCAAGATGCCAAGGCCCAATTAGGAATCACCTTATTGCCATAAAATCAATTTTGGCCCATTAGGTCCAATTAAATTATTTAAAGGCCCAATATCATATTTTGGACTTTATGGAAATGGTTTAGGCCCAAATATGATCCAAGACCAAAATTTGGCCCAACCAAACCCATTAGCCCAAATACAACAAATTAAATTAATATATCATTCCAAATTACATATTAATTCAATTAAAGTGCAATCACCATAATTAATTAATTAACCTAATGTTTCCAAAACATCAATTTAATCTAATTAATCATGCATAATTCCCAAATTCATGTCCAACACAAAATTGGGGCAAAATCAATTCTATAACAAGCATATACCCACGACAATAGAAACAAAAAACATTCCATTTGATTTCAATCCAATTAAATCAACATTCAATATTTCTATCATGCTATTTAACATATCCAATTGTTAAAATTCAAAAATTCACCATGATCTACAACTAGGGTACCATTCGGCCAAGCTAACAAATTTGGGAAATTTTGATCCAATCATTTTTTCACAAACCAATGATACACAACTCCAAGTCATCATCATCCAAGCATAACCAAACATCCAATTTTGCATTTTCATGCTCCAAGCAAAAATGCCCAAATTTAAAGTCATGAACCCTAGAAATCAAATCAAGCTTAAATCTCGCTCTGATACCATTGTTAGTGTCCTAGACATGCCATGGCATCTCTAAGCGTGATTCTTGTATGAATAAAATCAAAAATAAGTTGCGGATGACTTACATTGATCGGTTGAGTTCAAAACTTTTTATTGGATGATGGAAGCTCCAAGCCCTCTTAGTTGTTCCAAACTCATGGGTGAGTCTCCCTATCACCTTCCTTTGACTCCTTAAAGTGCTAGCATACAAGAATTTTGCAACAAAACTCCATTAGAGAGAAATGAAGCTCACAGTTTTTCTAAGGAAGAAAAGAGAAGATGCTGTGAATAGTAACAAGCTAACACTTCCAAAGTTTGACTTGGCTTTATATATTAGGTTGGTGTGTAGGATTTGGTTTGAGTGTAGAAAAAGCAATCCCAAGCTTTTACTCAATCAATTACCAAATTCCATCAAGTGTCAAACACATTGATGTAAGTTGGTGGACCCCACTTCAAATTCGAAATTTAAGTCGGACAATCCAACACGCAACTTCGTTCGGGCCCGGGTTCGTTTAATTTCGAATTAAACGAATTTGTCATTGTGACTTAATTAAATCCAATTAATTAAATAATAATGCCTAGCAAACTTATTATGAAAGTCGCTTGCGAATTAATTCTAATTTAATTTCGCCCGAATTAAAATCCAATTTTAATTCCGCTTTGAAATCTAATTTCATTTAATATATCCAACATATTATTTTAGCCCACTTAAATAAATTAAATACTAAAATCCAATTTCACTATAAAATTTACTTTGCCGATTAATTCCAAATTAATCACCTTCTCTCTTCTCGACGAATTTAATCCCAGATAAATTCTCGACGCAATTAATCCCAGATTAATTCTTTCTCAGATAATTAATTCCCAAATTAATTATTATTGTGATTAATTGCAAATTAATTTTCTCTCTCATAATTAATCCCAAATTAATTCTGTTCGAGTCAAATGTCATCGGTGAATCTTTGGGAGGCGACCCAAGAGATCCCTGGATATGTTGCCAGTAAATATGATCATCGGACTATCCGAATATGTGCAGATCCCGCACATAAATACATATGTATTTTCCACATCCGGTATCAAAATCCAATTTTAAAACTGGTAGTGGACATGTTTATAACAAACATGCATGAAGCCGGAGCCTTGCCCCGCCTTCACTTCCTTCATGTCTGCCTTGTCCATACGGCAGTCACGTTTCCAGTGACCCCGTTTGCCACAGTTTAGGCAGACATCTTGGGATATTTCCTTTATCTTCCCAGAAGATTCTGACGATTTAGCCTTGCCCTTTTTTTTCACATCCCCAGAAGTCTTCGGCCAAGCCTTGGGCTTCTGGAATGTCGAAGTAAGATGCGCCTTGCACTTCTTGCCTTTTAGAAGTTCTGGCTCTGCCTCCTTGAGCATAGCCATTAACTCACCAAGAGTTCTCTATTGGTTCATCATGAACCCGCCCCAGCATTCGGGCAGAGACTGTAAGATCAAATCTATGGAAGTCTCAGCCTCATACGTAATGCCCAGCTAACCTAGCTGTTCGATGTCAGCAATCATCTGCAACACCTAGTGCTCGACAGATGTACCCTCTAACATACGCGAGCGTAAGAGCTTCTTTTGCAATTCGTACTTCTAAGATCTAAGGTTAGATCTATGAAGATCCTTTAATTTCAACATCATGGTATAAAGATCTAATCCTTAGTTTTAACGACGAAATTAAGAAGTTATTGCGGCAAGCATAACGGATTGAGCACTAAAGTTATCATCACGACGTGTCTTCCTAAGCTCATGCTCTACTATTTTCTCAACTCCGGGCTCAAGCCCAAGAGGTTTCTCTATCCAATAGAGTAACTTCTCATCTCCCAGGGCTATCCTGAGATTCTTTTCCCAATATAGAAAATTAAAGCCGTTAAATACATTTTCACCCATGATTATGTTCTGTGATGCTAATCTTTCAAGTCACATTGATTGCTATAGTCCAACTATCCAATCAACGATTTCGGGAACAATCTAATGTAATGATTATTATAGTCTAACTATATAATTAACTACAATTTGATTGGTTACTTTCAAATGTATTGATTACTATAGTCCAACTATATAACTAACTACAAATGAAGTAGTTTGAATACAGTCTAACTGTTCAATTAAAATAACAATTGAATATTAGTCCAACTAATATATTTATATTTAATTAATGACGAAAAAATAAAATGAGCGCATATTGGCAAGTATCTAAACGAAATTGCAAATTTAATAATTGCCTCCCACTATTTTTCGACGAGCCTCTAACCCTTTGTGGAGTACTCGGAAACCTAATTTCCTAGTGGGCTAGGATCCCGTTAAATAACACACAACCTTGACTTTGGCCTACAAGCTGTATGAAACTTAACTAGGGTAGATCTCTAAGATCAATTGGATCTCATCCAATTCCTAGATCCAGTAGGTGGACCTCCAAGTCTGAAACATATATCCAATATATGTAAATATATCCAATATATTTCCTAACCTGTTTCCTCTGAATCAACTAAGCCTTGGCTTTGGCTCAACAAACTTAATGATTCCAGTTAAGCGTGACCCATTGACAATGGGAAAGCTTCGTAATCGAAGTCGATGAACAAGAAATGACTTTGACTTTGGCCAACAAGTCCCAACCGCCCAAGACATACGATATGGAACAAAGCTTACGCGGTTCAAACACATCCGTGATGGATAAAGGTCTTGACTTTGGCCAACAAACCAATGCCAATCTTGGATCTTGAGAGAGAACCACTCAATGGAAGGAAAAACGCTTAATATTGAATGAGGGTTTTTCGCGTAAATTGGCAACCAATTTATTATCTTTGATTAGGTCTCATCATACACCCTTAAACATGCATTCTAAAAACATAATAAGGTGCAATAAAATTTTATAATGATATGCGGATGGATATATAACAAATTATTCCTAGAATAAATCTCTCACTTTCATCTTTCCCGCTAGCACAAACTTCTACCCAATTACATAATACTTCTGAGAAACCTCATTTACATTGAGGGGAATTGGTGAGAAGAGAAATACAAAGAGAATAGAATAATAGGCAGACACGCAGGTCTAATTTAATTAAAATGTACCAAACTTACAATAATTTCCAAAATTGCCCTCACCCTTCTAATATCCATCTGATATACATTATTCATACAATACATCCAAGTATTCACACAAAGCATGTTATCAATCAATCTAATCCAATTAATTAATCTTTGATTAATGACCATCCAATGTTCAAACAACGATTTGATTTGCGCGAGTCAAACTCGTTTAAGAATAAATACTGAAAGTCAGTATTCTTGATTATATCGAACTAAAATTTTAAATCCAATTTAAATTGTATCCAATACTAATTCATATTTAATTCCAAATTAAATAATTACACTTTCAATAGTGCCTTTTAGACTTGGATTCCAAATCCAATCGTAACGGGTCTCAAAGGCCCAATTAGTATCCAATACTATTCAATTAAAGTCCAATGAGCTTTCAATTTTCTTTAGGCATGGGCTTTGGCCAACATGGATCAAACCCAAGATGCCAAGGCCCAATTAGGAATCACCTATTGCCATAAAATCAATTTTGGCCCATTAGGTCCAATTAAATTATTTAAAGGCCCAATATCATATTTTGGACTTTATGGAAATGGTTTAGGCCCAAATATGATCCAAGACCAAAATTTGGCCCAACCAAACCCATTAGCCCAATACAACAATTAAATTAATATATCATTCCAAATTACATATTAATTCAATTAAAGTGCAATCACCATAATTAATTAATTAACCTAATGTTTCCAAAACATCAATTTAATCTAATTAATCATGCATAATTCCCAAATTCATGTCCAACACAAAATTGGGGCAAAATCAATTCTATAACAAGCATATACCCACGACAATAGAAACAAAAATCATTCCATTTGATTTCAATCCAATTAAATCAACATTCAATATTTCTATCATGCTATTTAACATATCCAATTGTTAAAATTCAAAAATTCACCATGATCTACAACAAGGGTACCATTCGGCCAAGCTAACAAATTTGGGAAATTTTGATCCAATCATTTTTTCACAACCAATGATACACAACTCCAAGTCATCATCATCCAAGCATAACCAAACATCCAATTTTGCATTTTCATGCTCCAAGCAAAAATGCCCAAATTTAAAGTCATGAACCCTAGAAATCAAATCAAGCTTAAATCTCGCTCTGATACCATTGTTAGTGTCCTAGACATGCCATGGCATCTCTAAGCGTGATTCTTGTATGAATAAAATCAAAAATAAGTTGCGGATGACTTACATTGATCGGTTGAGTTCAAAACTTTTTATTGGATGATGGAAGCTCCAAGCCCTCTTGGTTGTTCCAAACTCATGGGTGAGTCTCCCTATCACCTTCCTTTGACTCCTTAAAGTGCTAGCATACAAGAATTTTGCAACAAAACTCCATTAGAGAGAAATGAAGCTCACAGTTTTTCTAAGGAAGAAAAGAGAAGATGCTGTGAATAGTAACAAGCTAACACTTCCAAAGTTTGACTTGGCTTTATATATTAGGTTGGTGTGTAGGATTTGGTTTGAGTGTAGAAAAAGCAATCCCAAGCTTTTACTCAATCAATTACCAAATTCCATCAAGTGTCAAACACATTGATGTAAGTTGGTGGACCCCACTTCAAATTCGAAATTTAAGTCGGACAATCCAACACGCAACTTCGTTCGGGCCCGGGTTCGTTTAATTTCGAATTAAACGAATTTGTCATTGTGACTTAATTAAATCCAATTTAATTAAATAATAATGCCTAGCAAACTTATTATGAAAGTCGCTTGCGAATTAATTCTAAATTTAATTTCGCCCGAATTAAAATCCAATTTTAATTCCGCTTTGAAATCTAATTTCATTTAATATATCCAACATATTATTTTAGCCCAGTTAAATAAATTAAATACTAAAATCCAATTTCACTATAAAATTTACTTTGCCGATTAATTCCAAATTAATCGCGTTCTCTCTTCTCGAAGAATTTAATCCCAGATAAATTCTCGACGCAATTAATCCCAGATTAATTCTTTCTCAGATAATTAATTCCCAGATTAATTATTATTTTGATTAATCCCAAATTAATTTTCTCTCTCATAATTAATCCCAGATTAATTCTGTTCGAGTCAATGTCATCAGTGAATCTTTGGGAGGCGACCCAAGAGATCCCTGGATATGTTGCCAGTAAATATGATCATCGGACTATCTGAATACGTGCGTACCCGATACCAAGTTCTTATCGATTTATAAGACATGGTTGGCTTCTAGCAAAGCACCGTGCCTACCCAATTCTCCAGAAATATTATTTTAAGGAAACATACAAGATCTTGACAGGCGTAGTATACATAGTATTGCGTAGTACGATCTAGTTTCAGATGTCACATGTTAGGCCTGGGGCTGGAGTTGTGTCTGCCTCATATGAAGCATATATCGGATCACTAGCAACTAGTCTCTTCATTATAGGAAAGTCATGACCTAGTCATACTTTCCCGATGACTATAGCACTATAAAGTACCAGTTATGTATCCCTGTATGATCATCATCTTCATATGACTGAAGTGATACTTCCATCTTGACATCATACCCAAAACACTACGATTCTCAGTATACCCAGATGAGGCGTACACAGAACCCTTTAAAGTCCCGGACGACCAAAACCAAAGTATACTGATTGTCGCAAGTATTAGCGATGCAAGTCTCAGGTTAAGACCAAATACACCTACCCTGATTCGGATTCCCATAGACATATAGTCATAATACAAATGAGATTCCAAGGGGTCTATCTAGAGTGAAGTTGTTTCCGTACAATCGATAAACAGAACCTCATATTACACTTGCATGAGTATCCAATACCCAAATATATGAGAAATATATTGTTACGCTTCCATAACACGCACAAGTGTAATACTATTCTATTCCGCATTATCGATGTCCAGTCTCGATAATACTACGACTAGGGATATTTAATGATTAAACCTTAGTGGATTAATAATGTCTCATATTTTATTAATTCGGTACTAATCATATGGACTTTTATCATTTATATATCCAGGTAATCCAATTACAAATGATAAAAGAGCATTTTCATTTGTAACATAGTTAATTTGTATAACAACACCATGTTCTATACAAATAATGATGTTATTGGTCATAATTATCCAACACATGATATATATACATATATGAAAGTATTTATCAGATACACATCATCATCATATGTCTATCATATAACAAAATGAAATCCCAGAAAACTACATTCTATGTGACCATAGATTTGGAATGATGGACCCCATAACTAGTGACTGCAACATAACTCTTGTCCTCTAACTGAGTCTCCAAAAGTTACGCGTGGAGCACCAAAAGATGGACCCTACAAAAGAACTGGGAAGTGGTGGGGGTGAGTCCTATGGAACCTAGTGAGTGGAACTACAAAATCAAAGAAATTGTATTAGTATAACTGTGTAAAATCATCTTAACTTTAAAACATTTTTGAAATCCTTTGTTTGAAGTCTAATTATTTTCCTTTAAACTTGAGAAAATTGTTTCCGAAATATTTTCTGCATAAAATCATCTAAACTTTACGTATCGTCGTCCCCTAAGCCACCGAACTAGAGCTAGGAGTGTTGATCCATGCTACTACCTGACCAAGAAACTATGGTCTAGGGGCGTTACGTATCGCCGTCCCCCTAGCCTTGAATTAGGATCCAGAGGCATCAATCATCCCTAGTCTTGAACTACGTGTGCACATGTTCTCTGTCCGTCAATTCCATAAGTCAGAGTTGAGGTGGGTTTTTCCCCCATACCTCCAAAATCATATATAATGGAGCTTTTAAATCTTAAAATTTCTCAAAATTTTCTTACTTATGAAATAACTGAAAATCAATTTGGCTAATGCCATAAAGCATTTAAAGGTAAATTTTGATCAATCATAAGTAAATACAAATCAATTTTGCAAGAAAAGCACCCACTCACAAATTTTGAAGTTTGGTCAACTCTGATTCACGTCGCTGAGGGAGATCGCGGTTCCTGTGGAGTGTCTAAATCGGATAAACTTAATTAGAATATAAACCATAATATATGATTTGAAATAAAATTATACTTCTTACTTCAATTAAAATATCATATCTATCGGTCATGTATGAGTGTCCCTATGTCGGTATGAGTCCCCTAGGGTGTCATCTAACCTTTTGAATGAAGTGGGGAAAGTTAAATAATTTTTAAACTAAATTAGGCATGTGTCGCGACGCTAGGGTGTGAGCGTAGTGATGCCCACCTGGGTTGATTCAAGGTAGAGAGTAATCTTGTTAAGCGTCGTGACATGTCATGACGCGCGTCGCGATGCTCATGCCATCTCGACTCTGGGAGGCACACGTCGCGACCTCACAAGATAGAGGCTCTGGTTTTAATATGCATCGCGACGCTGGACTAGTAGCATCATGACACTCAATCATCAGGTCTGAATTAGAGGTTCTACCTCGTTACGCGTTGCTACGCCAGGCTACTGGCGTCACGAAGCTCGATCGTTTCTAGGGCCAATCTTCATTTCTTGAAACTTTGGTCTATGGGCGTTACGTATCGTCGTCCCCCTAACTCTGAATTAGGATCTAGAGGCATCAATCATCCCTAGTCTTGAACTACGTGTGCACATGTTCTCTGTCTGTCAATTCCATAAGTCAGAGTTGAGGTGGGTTTTTCCCCCATACCTCCAAAATCATATATACTGGAGCTTTTAAAACTTAAAATTTCTCAAGACTTTCTTACTTATGAAATAACTGAAAATCAATTTGGCTAACGCCCTAAAGCATTTAAAGGTAAGTCTTGATAAATTATAAGTAAATACAAATCAATTTTGAAAGAAAAGCATCCACTCATAGATTTTGAAGTTTGTTCAACTCTGCTTCATGTCGCTGAGAGAGATCGCGGTTCCCGTGGAGTGTCTAAATCGGATAACTTAATTAGAATATAAATTGTAATATATGATTTGAAATAAAATTATACTTCTTACTTGAATTAAAATATCATCTCTATCGGTCATGTATGAGTGTCCTTATGTCGGTATGAGTCCCCTAGGGTGTCCTCTAACCTTTTGAATGAAGTGGGGAAAGTTAAATAATTTTTAAACTAAAATAGGCACGCGTCGCGACCCTAGGGTGTGAGCATCGCAACGCCCACCTGGGTTGATTCGAGGCAGAGATCAATCTTGTTACGTGTCATGACGTGTCATGATGCACGTCGTGACGCTCATGCACGTCTCGACTCTGGGAGGCATGTGTCGCAACTTCACAAAGACAGAGGCTCTGGTTTTAATACGCATCGCGATGCTGGACCAGTAGTGTCGTGGCATTCAATCATCAGGTCTGAATTAGAGGTTCTGCCTCGTTACGTGTCGCGACGCTAGGCTACTGGCATCGCGATGCTCAGTTGTTTCCAGGGCCAATCTTCACCTCTTCAATAATTAGCTCATAATTTCCACTCTTATACAATCAAAAGAAATTCCAAACACTGAATTTATTGATATACTAAGTTTCTAACATCCAAACACTCCTAAATCCTATTATCCTTACTTAATGCTTCAACTAGGGTGAGATACCTAAAAATTACCCAAACATGAGCTTCTCAATCCAACAATCATCAATAACACTACTACAACAATCAAAAACACACTACCAATATCCATACCTCAAAACTCATAATTACAAGATTTGGGTCAAGTGTTTCTTACCTTAATTCCAATTCTTTCTTCACAAAGAAAGTCTTCAAGCTTCATTTCCTCCTTCTTAAGCTTAGATTGGGGTAAATTGATCTAGATTTTCTTTGTAATTTTGAAGATAAAGAAATGAAAATCTCACTCCCTTTTTGCTTCTGAATTTTCGGTCAAGAGAAGAAGGTGAGAATAGTTTCCAACTTTTGATTTTTTTTTCCTAAGTGATAATAATTCTTGAAGGCTTTAGTATTTTTTAGAAAAAATATAAGGATTTGGGCCAATATTTCTACTTCTCATTGGGCCTAGACTTTGAGCTAAGCTTTATTTAATTTTCATTATGGCCACATATTGTCTTAAGGTTAATTGTAATTGGTTTAAGGTTGATCCACCAAGTCGTCCCTAGAATTTCTGCCAACACTCAGAAAATTTTCCATCTAAGTTGCCAATTTACTTCATTTGGTTTTGTTATAAATTTTTAGGTCGTTACAAACTCTCCCCCCTTACAATACATTTAAAGATATAGAGCGTACCTTCTTCTGTGAATAGTTGGGGGTATTGCTCTCTCATGATTTATTTTGGTTCCCATGTGGATTCATGTTCCTTGTGGTTTTGCTAAATCACTTTGACTGAGGGAATCCATCGAGATCGTAGCTTTCTTGTCTCTCTACCCACTATAGCTATTGGTTGCTCCGAATTAGATAAGTCTTGATGGATATTAACTGTCTGGGGTTCCAGCACATGAGATTCATCGCGCAGGTACTTTCCTAGCATAACACATGGAAAACTGGGTGTATCTTATCCATGTTGGGTGGTAGTGCCAATTCATAAGCTCCCCCCAACATTCTGAAGTATCTGGAACGGCCCAATATAACTAGGGCTGAGCTTACCCTTTTTGCCAAACCTCATAACTCCCTTAAAAGGAGATACTTTTAGAAACATAAAATCCCCCACCTGGAACTCCAAGTCCTTTCTTTGGTGGTCTGCATAACTTTTCTTGCGACTCTGAGCCGTACCCAGTCTTTCTTTGATAAGCTTTACTTTCTCCACCGCATCTTGTACCAAATCAGGCCCCAATAACTTTTGTTCCCCAGTTTTGAACCACCCAATTGGGGATATGCACTTTCTACCATACAAAGCCTCGAATGGTGCCATTTGAATACTTGTTGATAACTATTATTATAAGCAAATTCTATAAGTGGCAAATGCTGGTCCCAACTACCCTCAAAATCAATCACACAACCTGAAATATGTCCTCTAGAGTCTGTATGGTCTGTTCTGTCTGACCATCCTTATGAGGGTGGAAGGGTGTACTAAAAGATAACTGGGAACCTAAAGCCTCCTGAAATGATTGCCAAAACTTGGAGGTAAACTGACAACCTCGATCGGAAATGATTGAGATAGATACTCCACGGAATGATACTATCTCATCCAGATATAGTTTGGCATAATTGGAAGGAAATGTACAGATTTGGTCAATCTATCTACATCACCCATATAGAATCACACATTTTTGATTTACTGGGAGCCCAACAATCTATTTACAGTGATCTTTTCCCATTTCCACTCCGGAATGTCTAAACTCTGAAGTTTCCCTACTAGTCTCTGATGTTCTGCTTTAACCTGCTGACAAGTGAGGCACCTTATGACAAATTCTACTACATCATTTTTTCATGACGTTCCACCAATAAAGATTTTTTAGATCATGATATATCTTGGTGATCCCAAGATGCATGGTGTAGGATTAAGTGTGGGCCTTCTCTAATAATGAGTTTTTCAACTCTTGAAATTGGGGAACAATAATTCTATTATACTTCCTGATAATATTTTCACTGTCTATAAGATACTCGTCTTTCGTTCTTTGCTGTACCTTGCTCCTAATCTGTTGCATTTCGATATCTGCTTCCTATGCTCTGATTTTATCTATGAGGGTGGATTGAACCTGTATCTGCGCCAATAATGCTCCCTGAGCTTCACTTGAAAACTTGCTACATCCAGAAAATATTTTTACATCTGCTTGGCTGAAAGCAATTTCTCCATTGGCAGATGAGCCAAACTTCCCATAGGCTTTCTGCTTAAGGCTCAGCTACAACGTTAGCTTTTTCCGGATGATACTGAATGGAGTAATCGTAATCTCTCAACAATTTTATCCATCGTCTTTGTCTAAAATTAATCATCCTTTTGGCTTTGGATATATTTAAGGCTTTTGTGATCGGTGAAGATTTCAAATTTTTACCATACAAATAATGCTACCATATCTTAAGTGCAAAAATTATTGTAGCCATCTCCAAATCATGAATGGGATAATTTTGTTCACAAGGCTTCAGTTATTTTGAAGCATAAGCCATAACTTTCCCCCTCTGCATCAATATATATATCCTAACCCCACTCTAGAAGCATCACAATACACTATAAATCCTCATAATCTCATTGGCAGTGCAAGAACAGAAGCGGTAGTCAATCTTCATTTGAGTTCTTAAAAACTCTTTTCACAAGCATCTGACCACTCAAACTTCACATTCTTCTGAGTTAATCATGTAACGGAGCTATTATTCTGGAAAAATTCTCTATGAATCTCCTATAATACCCTGCCAATCCCAAAGAATTGCGAATCTCTATTACACTTTTAGGTCGATGCCTGTTCTGAATCGCCTCAATCTTCTAGGAATCTACTTCAATCTCTTCCTTTGATACTATATGCCCCAAAAATACTACACTAGTCAACCAAAATTCACACTTTGAGAACTTGGTGTACAACTTATATTCCCTCAGTGTCTGTAACACCTGATGCAAATGCTCTGCATGCTCCTATTCATTTCCTGAATACACCATAATGCCATCAATGAAAACTATTACAAACGGATCCAGGAAGGTCTAAACATCATATTCATCAAATCCATAAATGCCACAGGGGCATTGGTCAGACCAAATGACATTACAGAAAACTCGTAATGTCCATATCTGTTTCGAAAAGCAGTCTTCGGAACATCACTCTCCCTAATCTTTAATTGATGATAACCTGATCGTAGATCATTTTTTAAAAAACACAGTGTCCCATGTAACTGATCAAATAGATCATCAATCATCGGCAGTGGAAGGATACTTATTCTTGATTGTCACCTTATTAAGCTGCCGATAATCTATGCACGGGCTGTAGTGTCATGTAACTTCTTCCTCACAAATAACACCAGAGCACCCCACGGGGTCACACTGGGGTGAATAAAGCCCCTATCCAACAAGTCTTGTAACTGCGCCTTCAACTCCTTGAGCTTTGTATTGGATAATTATGACCCATAGCATCACTATTTTGTAAAGGACATGGTGTGCTTGTAAAAATTTAACTATGTGACAAAGGAAATTGCTCTTTTATCATTTTGCAATTGGGTTACTTAGATATATAAATGATAAAAGTCCATATGATTAGTACTAGATTAATAAGATATGAGACAATATTATTCCACGAAAGGTTTAATCATTATATCCCTAGTCGTAGTATTATCGAGACTGGATATTGATAATGCGGAATAGGCTAGTATTGCACTTGTGCCCGTTATGGAAGCTTAACGACATAGTTCTCATATTATTAAGTATTTGATACTTATGCAAGTGTGATAGGAGGTTCTGTTTGCCGATGGTACGGGAATAGCTTTGCTCTGGATAGACCCCTCAAAATCACATTCGTAGTATGACTATGTGGGAATCCGAATCAGGGTAGGTGTATTTGGTCTTAACCTGAGATTTGCATCGCTAATACTTGTGACAATCAGTACGCTTTGGTTTTGGACGTCCGGGGCTTTAACAGGTTCTGTGTACGCCTCTTCTGGGTTTATTGAGAATTGTAGTGTATTGGGTGTGATGTCAAGATGGAAGTATCACTTCAATCATATGAAGATGATGATCACGCAGGATACGGAACTAGTACTCTTAAGTACTGCAGTCATCGGGATAATATGAATAGGTCATGATTATCCGATTATTGAGACTAGTTGCCAATGATCCGATATATGCTTCGTACGGGGCAGACACAATTCCAGCCCTAGGCCTAGCATGTGACATCCGATATTGGATCGTAATACCCAATACATTGTATACTATGCCTGATATAGATTATTTATTCTATGTTGAATAATTCTGGAGAATTGGGTAGGCACGGTACTTTGCTAGAAGCCAACCATGTCTTGTAAATCGGTAAGAACGTGGTATGAGGTACACATATGTTTGGATAGTCTGACAACCAGATTTACTGCCAACATATCAAGAGATCTCTTGCGTCGCTTCCCAAAAATTCACTGATGACATTTGACTCGAACAGAATTAATCTTGATTAATTATAAGAGAGAGAAAATTAATCTGGGATTAATTGTGGCAAGAATTTATCTGGGATAAAATTCTATTAGAATAGAGAGAAAGTGATTAATTTAGAATTAATCGATTAAATAATATATTGGATATATTAATTGAAATTAGATTTCAAAGTGGAATTAAAATTGGATTTTAATTCGGGCGAACGAATTATTTTAGAATTAATTCGCGAGCAACTTTCGTAATAATTTTGTGAGGCACTATTATTTAATTAAATTGGATTTAATTACTTCGCGACGGAAAATTCGTTTAATTGGATTAACCAAACCCGAGCCCGAATTGTGTTGAGCAAGCCACTTGAATTTTGAATTAAAGTGGGTCCCACCAACTTACTGTTGGTTTCTATTAAGGTCCCAAGATCAATAATAAGCATGAAATATATGCGAAGACAAATCAACGAAGTTGCGGAATACTCACATCGATCGGTTGAGCGACGCGGCAAGCAACAAAACTTTATTTTCTGCCTGGCAGTGGTAGTGCAACCAGTCCCCATTTTCGGCCTTTGAGCATTGTCTCGTAAGTGTGCTAGCACTTCTGATTTTGCCACAAAATCCCACTCTTGCTTCCCTTCACTGTCTCAGCTTTGACCAAAAACCAGTGAGCAAAACAGCCATTTGGGCGTGAAAATGAAGAAGAGAATAGAGAGAGAGAGAAGAGTTGTGAGAGTTATTTTTTGGTTAAAGAAAATTGTGTATCTAATACCAATTTTGAATTTCCAAAATTCAATTACTAATTTTCTCTTTCCAAAAGTCAAGCATTAATGCCAACCACCACATCCATCAACTCACATCACTCATGAATAGTGACTTGCGTCAATCACTCAAAGTGAAAGACATCCATCACTTGATTGACGAATGATGTGACGCTAGATGCGACTAGTGATTTGACGCTTGATTTGACTTACGTGCCGCACTCGAATTCGAAATGCGAATGCGCTAGCAAATAATCTCGGGCTCGGATTCGCTAATTCCAAATTAACGAATTTTCCATTGCGTCGTAATTAAATGATTACACCTAGCGAAATTACTATTCACGTTGCTAACGAATTAATTCTAAATTAATTCGTTCGCCCGAATTAAAATCTAATTTTAATTCTGCGTCGAAATCCAATTTCCTTTAATATATCAAATATATTAATTTCTCGATTAATTCCAAATTAACCGTTATCTCTCTTTTAATGATATTTTATCCCAGATAAAATATCTCCGCAATTAATCCCAGATTAATTTTCTCTCTCTTCTAATTAATCCTAGATTAATTTAGAGTGCGAGTCATACGTCATCGGTGAATCTTTGGGAAGCGACCCATGAGATCCCCGGATATGTTGGCAGTAAATTCGGCCTTCGGACTATCCGAACACGTAAGTACCTCGTACTACGTTTATTCCGATTTACAAGACAAGGTTGGCTTCTAGCAAAGTGTCATGCCTACACAATTCTCCAGAAATATCCTTACAGGAATAAAGGATCTATATCAGGCGTAGTATACGTAGTATTGTGTATTTCTATCTGGTATCGGATGATCACGTGCTAGGCCTGAGGCTGGAATTGTGTCTTCCCCGTACGAAGCACATGTCGGATGTCTGGTAACTAGTCTCTATAATCGGATAAACATGACCTAGTCATTTTATCCCGATGACTGCAGTATTTAAGAGTACTAGTACCGTATCCTACGCGATCATCATCTCCATATGACTGGAGTGACACTTCCATATTGACATCACACTCAACACACTACGATTCTCAATATACCTAGCATTGGCGTACACAGAACCTGTTAAAGCCCTGGACGACCGCAACCAAAGTATCTTGATTGTCGCAAATATTAGCGGTGCAAGTCTTAGGTTAAGACCAAATACACATACCCTGATTTTGGACTTCCATAGACACATAGTCATACTACCAATGGAATTCCGAGGGGGTCTATCCAGAGCGAAGCTGTTTCCCATACCATCGATAAAACACAACCTCCTATTACACTTGCATGACTATCCTTTACCCAAACATATGAGAACTATGATGTTGTGCCCTCACAATGCGCACAAGTGTAATACTAGTCTTTTACGCATTATCGATTTCCAATCTTGATAATCACAAATGATAAGAGTGCAATCTCCTTTGTCACATAGTTAATTTGTACAACAACACCATGATCTGTACAAATAGTGACGCTATGGGTCATATTTGTCCAACAATCTCCCACTTGGCCTATAGCCAGTCACTCGAGTGTCTTACACCCGAACTATGTACAATTGGCTCAAACTGCTGAGAAAAGGTTTACGTCAGCGGATTTGCATGATTATCGTCTGATATGATTTATTCGATCATCACATCGCCATGATGTATGATCCAAACGAATCAGATGAATATCGAAGTATGTATCTGGATCATTGATGAGACCATTAATTCTTTAGCCTGTGCTGACGCCTAGCTCACCTGCTAACAAAACTATTTCTAATCTAATTTTTAATTATTATCGACTGAGAAGGCTTCTATTGCAGCCTCAGCTGCAGCAATAACCCGCATTTGTTGTTTATTCAGTAACAGTATCTTGCTTGGAAGATTTCCAGCTTACTGTACCGTTATTCAAACTTTATAGTACCGTTTTCGACTTATAGTCATTTAATCGGTTTAGGAAACTTGCGATAGTGATCCCAGTCACTTCAAGTTCTCATTCTTCATAGATAAAGACAATATCATTAGTTCTCTAAGATACTAACGGATGTTCTTAACATCAATCCAGTGACTATCACTTGGATTGGCCTGTTTGTGAATCCATATGCTCAAAGCATATGAGACACCAGGTAGCGTACATTTTTCAATGTATGAATTCTCGGAGAGTTTTATCGAAAGCCAAGCTTTCACCGATAGTTATTATGGGAATATCATTTCCAAGAAATGACATGTTATCATTATTTATAGGACAGCCACTGTCAGTGCTCTCCCACTAACCCTCTTATATACACAAGAATCCTTTTCATTTTGAATTAAATCATAAACTATTATGATCACATCAAAACGACAATTCCAATAACCTAATGCTTGCTTCAATCCAAACATTGATCGAATAACCTGCAAACCTTGTTTGCTAGTTTTGGTACGACAAAATCGACATGATGTTATAAACATCCTCCAAATGGTTTCCTTTTCAGGAAAGCGATTTTGCCATTCAGCTGACATATTTCATAAATGAAACATGCAGCATTAGCAAGCATTATCCAAATGGATTTACCGCAGCAACAGGTAAAATGTTGAATCGTAATCAACACAATGTTGATAACGATACCTTTACGCTACAAGCCTAGCTTAGTACGTTGGTATGTTGCCTTCCATTTATGTCTTCCTAGAAGACTTATAGTACCAATAGGCACAATGCCTTGCGGTAGATCAACTAGTATCCAAACTTGTTGATATACATGGAATCCATTTCAGATTATATGGCACTTTGCCATAATTAGGGAGTCGATACCTTGTATCACTTCCTCATACATAGTCAGTTGGTATACCTCAATTAGATAGACGTCTTTATGAGGTGAGATCAGAAACGCATACCCCAGGTTGTTTTCTGACTCTCTCCGACATACGTGGTTCTTGTGTATTCGAAGGTTACTGGTAATAGTTCCATCCTTGATGAACTATTTATGTTCCATTAAGGAATCGGTGCCCGGAATAATATTACTCTGATTTTCATCGAGTCTTACTATCCTCCCACTTACCACTGCATATCAGTATTCCTCTTAGGAAAACCGCATGGTGAGCAACAATTACATTGTTCTCTTGTGAGTTGTATAAGTACAATACTTTGGTATCCCTAGGATAACCTACAATTGGCACTTATCCAATTTGGGTTCTAGTTTGGTATCATCCAAATATATGCCTAGCATTCCCAAATGTTCAGGAATGAGAAACCCGGTTTCCTTCCCGTTCATATCTAATATGATATCTGTCAAACAGATTATGATGGAACCTTATTCAAAATAAGTTCTTGCACTGTTTATGTTTATCCGTTGAAGGAAATGGTAGCTCAGAGTGACTCATGATTAACATTATCATGTCTAACAAAATTCGGTTACTCTGTTCGGACACACCGTCAAACTGACGTGTTCCGGGAGAAGTCCTCATTTGAAAGAATACTATACTCTTTCAAGTATATTAGAAACTTATTGCCTAAGTATTTTCCATTACGGTCTTACCGTGACGGTTTAATACTTTAGCCGATCTGTTTGTCTATTTTCGTGTCGAAACTCTAAAAGTTTCTGATTTGTGTTCTTCAAAAGAAACACATAACCATAACGCGATGCCACATCCGTAAAGGTCACAAAATATTCATATCCATATCTAGCCTAGCTAGACATGGGCCCACTTGCTTCACTATGAACTAGGGCTAACAGATAGGTGGCATTTACACTTTTAACAAGTAAATGTGTTTTAGACACATTGCCCAATAAACTAGATTCGTAGACTTTATTTGAATGGAATCAAATTAGTCCTAGTACCCACTCTTCGAAAGTGTGGATATACGATTCTTGTTTTAGTTGTGTCCTAGACAACAATGCCACATCAGTTTCTTCTGATCAAATCAGTTTGACCTATTTATTTGTCATGTTATTTTTTGAGATATATTTTATATTCAAAATATAAATGTTGTTATTCACATCTAATGTGTTTATCTCAATATCATCTTATATAATAAAACACTTTAGTGTTCTAGAATATAAAGGTTCACCCGCAGTGGGTTAAACACTGATATAGAGATAATGTTTCTAGTCAAACTAGTTACATCATAACAGTTTCCAGATTTAGGTACACACCCGAGTGTAGTTCCTAAATTTAGGTATCTACGGTTAAAAAGCGACTTTCAACGTTCACGTTTACATTCGCAGATAAATCTCAATGGAAGTCTGTATCCTGCTCAAAGCAGATTCTGAACACTAGTACATATATTTTATATTCCACACTAAGTATCTAAAATCCAATTTTAATACTAGTAGTGAACATAATGATGACAAATATATTGAAGTCAGAGCCTTGCTAGTCTTTAATTCATTCATGTCTGCTTTGTCTAAACGGCAGTCACGCTTCCGCGATCCCGTTTGCCACTATTTAGGCAGACATTTTGGGATATGTCATTTATCTTCCTAGAAGATTATAATGATTTTGCCTTTGCCCTTTTCCATATTCCAGAAGCCTTTGGCCAAGCCTAGGGTTTCTAGAATATCGAAGTAAGGTGCGTCTTGCGTTACTTGCCTCATTGCAAAGTTTGACTTTGTCTCCATGAGAATAGTCATTAACTCTCCAAGAGTTTACTATTGCAATTTTAGTACTTCTAAAATCTAAGTATAGATTTTTGAAGATCCTTCAATTTCTTTATCATACTTTAAGAATCTAATTATTAGTTCTGATTCAGAAATTAAGGAGTCTACTGCGACAAGCTTAATGGATTAAGCACTAAAGTTATCATTACATCATCTTCCAAAGATTATGCTCTACTATTTGCTTAACTCCTGGCTTAGGCCTAATATGTTATTTTATCAAATAAAGTAACTTATTATTTTCCAGGACCATCCTGAATTTTATTCCCAATTTGAAAATTAAACCATTTAAATACATTTTCCCAAGGATTATGTTTTAAATGTCAATCTTTCAATTTTGTCTTGATTTTAATAGTCCAACTATTTAATCAACGATTTTGGTACTATATATTATAATGATTACAATAGTCCAACTATTTAATCAACTATAATTTAATAGATTAAAATCAATTATATTGATTACTATAATCCAATTATAAAATCAATTATAAATGAATAGTTTGAATATAGTCCAACTATTTATTAAAATAACATTTAAATATTAGTCCAACTAACATTTAATTATTTGACGAATATTATTTGTTTTGAGCGCGTATGGAAAGTAATTAAACGAATATTGCAAATTAAATTCTTGTCTCCCACTATTTTTCGGTGAGCCCTCTAACCCTCTATCGAGTACTCGGGAAACCGTGTTTCCTAGTGGGCTAGGATCCCGTTAAATATCACACAATCTTGACTTTGGCCAACAAAATGTATGATAATTAACTAGGTAGATCTCTAAGATCAATTGGATCCAATCCAATTCCTAGATCCGGTAAGGGGACATCCAAGTCCGAAACATATATCTTATATATGCCAATACATCCAATGTATTACCTAACATTTTTCCTCTGAATCAACTAAGTCTTGGCTTTGGCACAACAAACTTAGTGATCCCAGTCAAGCGCGACCCATTGACCATGGAAAGCTTCGTAATCAATGTCGATGGACAAGAAGTGGTCTTGACTTTTGCCAAGAAGCCAATGCCAGTCTCGGATCTTGAGTGAGAATCACTCAATGGAAGGAAAAACGCTTAATATTTTGTGAGGGTTTTTCGCGTGCAAATTGGCAACCAATTTATTATCTTTGTTAAGGTCTCATCATCATACACCCTTAAACATGCATTCTAAACACATAATAAAGCGTGTATGTAAAATAATAATGATATGCGGATGGATACTTTACACAATGATCCTAGATCAAATCTCTCATTTTCTCTCCCGCTAACACAAGTATTTACTTCTACCTGTTACACTACACTTCTAAAGAAACCTCATTTACATTGAGGGGAATAGGTGAGAAGAGAATACAAAGAATAAGGAGGTGATAAGGCTGGACACGCAGGTCCAATTAATAAATCAAATTTATCACAAAAATTTCTAAAATTGTCCCACCCATCTAATATCCATCCGATATACATTATTCATGCATCGCAACCATGTATTCACACAAGCATGTTATCAATCAATCTAATCAAATTAATTAATCTGATAATTAGTGAGCATCCAATGTTCAAACAACGATTTGATTTTGTTCGAGTCAAACTCGTTTTGCGAATAAGTACTTAAAGTATGAATTCTCGAATTAAATTAAACTACATCATTAAATCCAATTTAATATGCATTCATTTCTAATTCGCTATTTAATTTCAATTAAATACTACACTTTAATATTAAACCTTTTACGACTTAAATTCCAAATTTAATCGTTACGGGTCTCAAAGCCCGATTAACGTCCAACGTCAATTCAATTAAAGTCCAATGGGCTTTTAATTAATTTCTTAAGGCGTGGACTTTTGGTCAACTCGGGTCAAAACGAATAACCAAAATCCAATCCGGGAGTTACTCCATAAGCCTAGAAATCAATCTTGGCCCATTAGGCCCAATTAAACTTTAAAGGTCCATTAAGTCGCATTTGGGCTTTATGGAAGCGGTTTTGGGCCTAATTGGATCCAACCAATTTTGCTTAAACCCAACTTTGTACAACAAAGCCCAATAAGCCTATTTACAACATAACAAGCCCAAATCCAATTTTAAGGCCCAATTTAATTAAACACAAAAAATCAAATTTCACATTTAATTAACCTAAAGTGTATATCATGATTAATCACCCAAATTAATATTTCTAAAACATCAATTTATATAATTAATCATGCTCATTTTCATCATCACATGTTCAACACATTTTGATTAAAATCAAACCCAATTCACATGCTCAAAGTCTCGACAATGGGGAATTATTTTGTCCAAATAAAATTCAATCCAATTAAATTCAATTCAACATTAAATCAATATCCCCAAATGATTTCCAATACATCCAATGATCAAAAATAAAAAAATTACCAAGACATTTAGGGCTCTACTACATTCGGCCAAGCCAAATTTTGGGCAAAAATTTGATCCAATCTAATTTCATGAAATTGATAAAATCAAACTTCAATTCAACATGTTTTAAGCATACTCAATCATCCAATTCAACCAAATCATGCTTGAAAACATTTTACCCAAATTTTAAGCCCTAAACTTTTTCATGCTCAAACCTTGCTCTAGATGCCATTGTTGGTTTCTATTAAGGTCCCAAGATCAATAATAAGCATGAAATATGTGTGAATACAAATCAACGAAGTTGCGGAATACTCACATCGATCGGTTGAGCAACGCGGCAAGCAACAAAACTTTATTTTCTGCCTGGCAGTGGACTCAGCAGTGGCAGTGCAACCAGTTCCCATTTTCGGCCTTTGAGCATCTTCATCAAGCTCCAAGCTTCGTGATTTGATTCCCGGCTCATGGGTGGACTTCCCTATCACCTTCGTATGTCTAGTAAGTGTGCTAGAACTTGTGATTTTGCCACAAAATCCCACTCTTGCTTCCCTTCACTGTCTCGGCTTTGACCAAAAACCAGTGAGCAAAACAGCCCTTTGGGCGTGAAAATGAAGAAGAGAATGGAGAGAGAGAAGAGTTGTGAGAGTTATTTTTTGGTTAAAGAAAATTGTGTATCTAATACCAATTTCGAATTTCCAAAATTCAATTACTAATTTTCTCTTTCCAAAAGTCAAGCATTAATGCCAACCACCACATCCATCAACTCACATCACTCATGAATAGTGACTTGCATCATTCACTCAAAGTGAAAGACATCCATCACTTGATTGACGAATGATGTGACGCTAGATGCGACTAGTGATTTGACGCTTGATTTGACTTGCGTGCCGCACTCGAATTCGAAATGCGAATGCGCTCGCAAATAATCTCGGGCTCGAGTTTGCTAATTCCAAATTAACGAATTTTCCGTTGCGTCGTAATTAAATGATTACACCTAGCGAAATCACTATTCACGTCGCTAACGAATTAATTCTAAATTAATTCGTTCGCCCGAATTAAAATCTAATTTTAATTCCATGTCGAAATCCAATTTCGTTTAATATATCAAATATATTAATTTCTCGATTAATTCCAAATTAATCGTTATCTCTTTTAATGATATTTTATCCCAGATAAAATATCTCCGTAATTAATCCCAGATTAATTTTCTCTCTCTTCTAATTAATCCCAGATTAATTTAGAGTGTGATTCATACGTCATCGGTGAATCTTTGGGAAGCGACCCATGAGATCCCCAGATATGTTGGCAGTAAATTCGGTCGTCGGACTATCCGAACATGTAAGTACCTCGTACTACGTTTATACCGATTTACATGACAAAGTTGGCTTCTAGCAAAGCGCCATGCCTACCCAATTCTCCAGAAATATCCTTACAGGAATAAAGGATCTATATCAGGCTTAGTATACGTAGTATTATGTATTTCTGTCCAGTATCGGATGATCACGTGCTAGGCCTGGGGCTGGAATTGTGTCTGCCCCGTAAGAAGCACATGTCAGATGTCTGGTAACTAGTCTCTATAATCGGATAAACATGACCTTGTCATTTTATCCCGATGACTGCAGTACTTAAGAGTACTAGTACCGTATCCTACGCGATCATCATCTCTATATGACTGGAGTGACACTTCTATATTGACATCACACCCAACACACTACGATTTTCAATATACCTAGAATTGGCTTACACAGAACCTGTTAAAGCCCTGGACGACCGCAACCAAAGTATATTGATTGTCACAAGTATTAGCGGTGCAAGTCTCAGGTTAAGACCAAATACACCTACCCTGATTTCGGACTTCCATAGACACATAGTCATACTACCAATGGAATTCTGAGGGGGTCTATCCAGAGCGAAGCTGTTTCCCGTACCATCGGTAAAACACAACCTCATATTACACTTGCATGAGTATCATATACCCAAACATATGAGAACTATGTCGTTGTGCCCTCACAACGCGCACAAGTGTAATACTAGTCTTTTACGCATTATCGATGTCCAATCTCGATAATACTCTAACTATGGATATTTAACGATTTATCCTTCGTGGACTGATACTATCTCATATCATTCTCCATCCAGGAACAAATCACAAGGACCTCTCATCATTTATACGTCTAGGTGATCTAATCACAAATGATAAGAGTGTAATATCCTTTGTCACATAGTTAATTTGTACAACAACACCATGATCTGTACAAATAGCGACGCTATGGGTCATAATTGTCCAACACTTACATCACTTGTCTATCAAGTGTCAACTTGAGTGATAGAAGTGGTTGAAGGCATTAATTGCCATTTTCCCTCCAACACTTTTGCTTTTGCTTTTGGTGAAGCATATACCAATTTTTTAGTTTGACTTTTCATAAGTGGTAATTGTTTTAGAAACAAATACAAAGAAAACACAAAAAACCCTCTCTCCCTCTCCATTGGCCTTGAACTTCAAACTTCATCTCCATTGATTTTGCTTCAGAATCAAACCTTGCTAGCATATAAGGAGTCTTGTGAGGTGATAGGGAAACTCATCATTCGGTTGCATTCAACATAGAAAGCTTGGAGCTTCCGAAACGAAAATATTTTTGAAATCCTACATCCACTCATTGTAAGTATTTTTCCGCAACTTCTTTGATTATTCACACATGAAATCATGACTTATAGATCCTTGGCATGTTCTAGGAACACCTAACAATGGTATCAGAAAGCCAATTTTAAGCATGATTTGTTTTAGGGTTTATATACTTTAATTTGGGTATTTTTGCTTGGAACTTGATTTTTCCAAATTGATTGTTTGGTTATGCTTAGATTATGATAACTTAGAGTTATGCATGAATAGATTTAAGAAAAATTAATTGGATCCATTTTTCCCAAAAAAGGAAGCTTGGCCGAATACACCCTAATGGATTACTCATGGAGGTTCTTTGTTAATTAGACCATTGGATGTGTTTAAAGCATGAAATAAATATTAGATGTTGATTTAATTAGATTGAAATCAAATTGATTGCTATTTTGTGCCATATTGACGTGAACAATTGAAGAATGTGTAGATTGATTTTGCTTCAATTTGTGTTGGACATGAATTGGAATTAATGAGCATGATTAATTGATTTAATTAATATTTTGGAAACATTAGATTAGTTGATTAATTATGTTAATTGCACTTTAATTAAATTAATATGAAATTTGGAATAATGTGTTAATTTAATTTGTTGTAATTGGGCTTAATGGGATTGGTTGGGCCAAGCTTGGTTAAGGACAAATGGATTGGATCCAAATTGGGCCTAAAACCATTTCATAAAGTCCAAATATAACTATTGGGCCTTTTAATATTTAATTGGGCCTAATGGGCCAAAATTGATTTTTTGGCAAAAAGGATGATTCCTTAATTGGGCATTGGCATTTGAGTTTGATCCATATTGGCCAAAGCCCATGCCTTATAAATTAATTAAAAGCCCATTGGACTTTAATTAAATTGACATTGGATGTTAATTGGGCCTTTGAGACCCATTAAGATTGGATTTAGAATCTAGCTCTAAAAGGCACATAAATAAGTGTAATTATTTAATTTGGAATTAAATTGGAATTAATATTGAATACAAATTAAATTAGATTTAAAATTATAGTTCGATATAATTCAAGAATACGTACTTTGAGTATTTATTCTTAAACGAGTTAGACTCGCGCAAATCAAATCGTTGTTTGAACATTGGATGGTCATTAATTCAAAGATTGATTAATTGGATTAGATTGATTGAATAACATGCTTTGTGTGAATACATGGATGTATTGTATGAATAATGTATATCAGATAGATATTAGAAGGGTGAGGTCAATTTTGGAAATTGTTGTAATAAATTTAGAATTTATTAAATTGGACCTGCGTGTCCAGCCTATTATATCTATTCTCTTTGTATTTCTCTTCTCACCAATTCCCCTCAATGTAAATGAGATTTCCTTAGAAGTATTATATAATTGGGTAGAAGTAAGAATAGTGCTAGCGGGAGAGAGGAAAGGGTGAGAGTTGTTCTAGGAACAAAGTTTGTTATATATCCATCTGCATATCATTATTAATTTTATTCGCGCCTTATTATGCTTTTAGAATGCATGCTTAAGGGTGTATGATGAGACCTAATCAAAGATAATAAATTGGTTGCCAATTTACGTGAAAAACCCTCATCAAATATTAAGCGTTTTTCCTTCCATTGAGTGGTTCCCTCTCAAGATCCAAGATTGGCATTGGTTTGTTGGCCAAAGTCAAGATCAATGTCCATCGCTGATGTGTTTGAACCACGAAAGCTTTGTTCTATATCATATGTCTTGGACGATTGTGACTTGTTGGCCAAAGTCAAGGTCACCTCTAGTTCATCGACGTGGATTACGAAGCTTTCCCACTGTCAATGGGTCCCGCTTAACTGGAATCATTAAGCTTGTTGAGCCAAAGCCAAGTCTTAGTTAATTCAGAGGATAAGGTTAGGAAATATATTGGATATATTTACATGTATTGGATATATGTTTCGGACTTGGAGGTCTACCTACTGGATCTAGGAATTGGATGGGATCCAATTGATCTTAGAGATATACCTAGTTAAGTTTCATACAACTTGTTGGCCAAAGTAAAGGTTTTATGTTATTTAATAGGATCCTAACCCACTAGTAAACTAGGTTTCCCAAGTATTAAATTTGCAATTTTGTTTAAATACTTGCCAATATGCCCTCTTTTATTTTAATTTATCGTTGTTATAAATATATTAGTTGGACTAATATCGAATATTGCTTTCTTTAAATAGTTGGATTGTATTAAAACAACTTCATTTGTAGTTGGTTATATAGTTGGACTATAGTAATCATTACATTTGAATGTAACCGATCATTTGTAGTTGATTATATAGTTGGACTATAGTAATCATTACATGTGATTGTACCTGAAATTATTGATTGGATAGTTGGACTATAGCAATCAATATAGCTGAAAGATTAGCGTAAAATAACATAATCCTAAGTGAAAATGTCTTTAACGACGTAAATTTTCATATTGGGAATTGAATCTCAAGATAGTCCTGGAAGCCAAGAAGTTACTCTATATAATAGAGAAACCTCTCGGGCCTGAGCCCGGAGTTGAGCAAATAGTAGAGCATGAGTTTTGGAAGACTCATTATGATGATAACTTTAGTGCTCAATCGGTCATGCTTGCCACAATGACTCCTTAATTTCGTTGTCAGAACTAAGGATTAGATCTTTATACCATGATGTTGAAATTAAAGGATCTTCATAGATCTAACCTTAGATCTTAGAAGTATGAATTGGAAAAGAAGCTCTTTCACTCGCGCATGTTAGAGGGTACATCTTTCGAGCACTAGATGTCGTAGATGATTGCTGACATCGAACATCTAAGGTTAGCTTGGCATTACCTACGAGTTCGAGACTTCCATAGATTTGATCTTATAGTCACTGCCCGAAAGCCGGGGTGGGTTCATTTTGAACCAAGAGAAAACTCTTGGAGAGTTAATGGCTATGCTCAAGGAAGCAAAGCCAAAGCTTCCAAAAGGGCAAGAAGCGCAAGACGCATCTTACTTCGACATCCCAGAAGGCCAAGGCTTGGCCGAAGGCTTCTAAGGGTGTGAAGAAAAGGGCAAAGGCAAAATCGACACAGTCATCTGGGAAGACTAAGGACATATCCCAACATGTCTGCCTAAACTGTGGCAGACGGGGTCACTGGAAGCGTGACTGCCGTATGGACACGGCAGACATGAAGGAAGTGAAGATGAGCAAGGCTCCGACTTCAGGTATGTTTATCATAAACATATCGGCTGCTAGTTTTAAAATTGGATTTTGATACTGGGTATGGTACATACATATGTACTGATGTGCGGGATCTGCTGATTAGCAGGAGACTAGCTTCAGTTGAGATTGACCTATGAGTCAGAAACGGGACGAGAGTCGCTGTTTTGGCTGTGGAAACCTAAGTTTTGGAACTCCCCTTTAGGCATGTACTTAAATTAGGAAACTGTTATAATGTAACTAGTTTGACTTGAAACATTATCTTTATATCTAGTTTAACTCGTTGCGGGTAAACCTTTATGTTCCTGAACACTGGGTGTTTTGTTTATAAAGATGATATTGAGATATACACATTAGATATGAATAACAATATTTATATTTCGAATATAAATGAATCTCAAACATATAACATGACAAACAAAAAGCTCAAACTGAGTAAATCAGATGAGACTTATTTGTGGCATTGTCGTCTGGGACGCATTGACAAGACTCGTATATCCACTCTTTTGAAGAATGGATACTATGGATAGATTTGATCCTAAATCATATAACGTCTACGAATCTTGTTTATTAGGTAAAGTGCCTAAAGTGTCTTTTAGCGGTAAAGGTACACATGCCACCGAGCTGTTAGCCCTCGTTCATGGTGACGTATGTGGGCCCATGTCTAGCTAGGCTAGAGGTGAATAAAAATACTTCATAATCTTTATGGATGTTGCATCGCGTTATGGTTATGTGTTTCTTAAGAAACACAAATCTAAAACTTTTGATAAATTCAAAGAGTTTCGACACGAAGTAGAAAAACAGACTGTCAAAAGTATTAAAACATTACGGTTGGACCATGGTGGAAAATACTTGAGCAATAAGTTTCTCGATTACTTGAAAGAGTATAGTATTCTTTCATAGTGGACTCCTCTTGGAACACCTCAATTGAGTGGTGTGTCGAACGAAGAAACCAGACTTTGTTGGACATGGTTAGGTTAATAATGAGTTGCACTGAGCTACCAATTTCCTTCACGGGATACGCATTGAACAATGCAATACTTATTTTGAATAAGTTTCCGCCAAAGTTTATTGGACAGACTTCATATTAAATATGAACAGGAAAGAAACTGGGTTTCTCATTCCTGATGATTTAGGAATGCTGGGCATATGTTTGGATGATACCAAACTACAACCCAAATTGGATAAGTGCCCATTTGTAATTGGTTATCCTAAGGAAACTAATTCCACAACTCACAAGAGAACAAAGATATTTGTTGCTCTCCATGCGGTTTTCCTAAGAGGAATACCTAAATGCAGTGGTAAGTGGGAAGAAAGTAGAACTCGATGAAAATCGGAGCGATATTGTTCCTGGCACCGATCCCTTAACGGAACACGAACAGTTCATCATGGATGAATCTGTACCACAATCTTCTAATACACAAGAACCGCGTAGGTCGGAGAGAGTCAGGAAACAACCTAAGAGGTATGGGTTTCTGATCTCACCTCATGTAGATGTTAATCTTTTTGAGGAAAACGAATGGACTACGTATGATTAAACGATACAAGGTATCGACTCCGGTTTATGGCAAAGTGCTATGAAGTCCGAAATGGATTCCATGTATACCAACCAAGTTTGGACATTGGTTGATGTACTAGAAGGTATTGTGCCTATTGGTAGCAAAAGGGTCTTCATGGTGAAGACAAACATGGATGGCAACATATAAATGTACAAAGCTAGGCTAGTAGCGAAAGGGATACTATGGATAGATTTGACAAGACTATCAAAGAGTTTATTGACAAGACTTGTATATCCACTCTTTTGAAGAATGGATACTATGGATAGATTTGATACTAAATCATATAACGTCTACGAATCTTGTTTATTAGGTAAAGTGCCTAAAGTGTCTTTTAGCGGTAAAGGTACACATGCCACCGAGCTGTTAGCCCTCGTTCATGGTGACGTATGTGGGGCCCATGTCTAGCTAGGCTAGAGGTGAATAAAAATACTTCATAATCTTTATGGATGTTGCATCGCGTTATGGTTATGTGTTTCTTAAGAAACACAAATCTGAAACTTTTGATAAATTCAAAGAGTTTCGACACGAAGTAGAAAAACAGACTGTCAAAAGTATTAAAACATTACGGTTGGACCATGGTGGAAAATACTTGAGCAATAAGTTTCTCGATTACTTGAAAGAGTATAGTATTCTTTCATAGTGGACTCCTCTTGGAACACCTCAATTGAGTGGTGTGTCCGAACGAAGAAACCAGACTTTGTTGGACATGGTTAGGTTAATAATGAGTCGCACTGAGCTACCAATTTCCTTCACGGGATACGCATTGAACAATGCAATACTTATTTTGAATAAGTTTCCGCCAAAGTTTATTGGACAGACTTCATATTAAATATGAACAGGAAAGAAACTGGGTTTCTCATTCCTGATGATTTAGGAATGCTGGGCATATGTTTGGATGATACCAAACTACAACCCAAATTGGATAAGTGCCCATTTGTAATTGGTTATCCTAAGGAAACTAATTCCACAACTCACAAGAGAACAAAGATATTTGTTGCTCTCCATGCGGTTTTCCTAAGAGGAATACCTAAATGCAGTGGTTAAGTGGGAAGAAAGTAGAACTCGATGAAAATCGGAGCGATATTGTTCCTGGCACCGATCCCTTAACGGAACACAAACAGTTCATCATGGATGAATCTGTACCACAATCTTCTAATACACAAGAACCGCGTAGGTCGGAGAGAGTCAGGAAACAACCTAAGAGGTATGGGTTTCTGATCTCACCTCATGTAGATGTTAATCTTTTTGAGGAAAACGAATGGACTACGTATGATTAAACGATACAAGGTATCGACTCCGGTTTATGGCAAAGTGCTATGAAGTCCGAATGGATTCCATGTATACCAACCAAGTTTGGACATTGGTTGATGTACTAGAAGGCATTGTGCCTATTGGTAGCAAAAGGGTCTTCATGGTGAAGACAAACATGGATGGCAACATATAAATGTACAAAGCTAGGCTAGTAGCGAAAGGGTATCGTCATCAACATGGTGTCGATTATGACAAAACCTTTTACTCATTGCCATGAATAAATCCATTCGGATAATGCTTGCAAGTGCTGCATATTTCATTTATGAAATATGGCAGCTGAACGTCAAAAACTTATTTCCTTAACGGAAACCTTTTGGAGGATGTTTACAACATCCTGACGATTTTATCGTGCCGAAACATGCAAACAAGGTTTGCAAGTTAAATCGATCCATTTATGGATTGAAGCAAGAATTTTGTTCTTGGAACCAACATTTTGATGATATCATAATAGAATATGGTTTCATTCAAAACGAATATGATTCTTGTGTATATAAGAAGGTTAGTGCGAGCGCACTGACATTGGTTGTCCTATACATTGATGATGTATTATTTCTTGGAAATAACATTCTCATGTTAACAATCGGTGAAAACTTGGCTTTCATTAAAATTCTCCATTGAATACTTCGGAGATGCAACCTTTATTCTAGGAATAAGGATCTACTGGGATAGATCTAAAAGTTGTTGGCACTCTCCGAGAAATCGTACTGTGACAAATATGTACACGACCTGGTGTCTCATATGCTTTGAGCATATGGAGTCACAATCAGGCTGATCCAGGTGCTGGTCATTGGATTGATGTTAAGAACATCCTTAAGTATCTTGGATGAACTAAGGATGCTTTCTTAATTTGTGGAGAAGGAGAACTTGAGGTGATTGGGTTCACCGACGTAAGTTTCCTAACCGATAAATACGACTATAAGTCGCAATAAGGGTACATATTTTATTTGAACAACGGAATAGTGAGCTGGAAATCTTCCAAGCAAGATACTGTTGTCGATTCAACGACAAAGTATAATATATTGATGCGGCTGAGGCAGCAAAAGAAGCATTTTGGATCTATAAAACTCCTAATTGGATTAGGATTTTCTGTTAGGAGCTTAGCTGGGCTACAACACAGGCTAAAGAATTACGGTCTCATCAATGATCTAAGTATGTACTTCAACGGTTTTCTCTGATTCGTGAGATCATACATCATGGCGATGTGATGATCGAATAAATCGCATCAGATGATAACCTTGTTAATCCGCTGACGAAAGCAATATCTCAGCATAAGCATGAGCGACCCGTATATAGTTCAAGTGTTGGACACTTGAGTGATTGGCTATAGGCCAAGTGGGAGATTGTTGGATAATTATGACCCATTGCATCACTATTTTGTAAATGACATAGTGTGCTTGTACAAAATTAACTATGTGACAAAGGAAATTGTTCTTTTATCATTTTGTAATTGGATTACTTAGATATATAAATGATAAAAGTCCATATGATTAGTACATGATTAATAAGATATGAGACAATATTAATCCATGAAAGGTTTAATCATTAAATATACCTAGTTGTAGCATTATCGAGACTGAACATCGATAATACGGAATAGGCTAGTATTGCACTTATGCGCGTTATGAAAGCTTAACGGCATATTTATCATATATTTAAGTATTGGATACTTATACAAGTATGATAGGAGGTTCTGTTTGCCGATGGTACGGGAACAGCTTCGCTCTGGATAGACCCCTCTCATTGGTAGTATGACTATGTGTCTATGGGAATCCGAATCAGGGTAGGTGTATTTGGTCTTAACCTGAGACTTGTATCGCTAATACTTGCGACAATTAATACGCTTTGGTTTTGGACGTCCGGGGCTTTAACAGGTTCTGTGTACGCCTCTTCTGGGTTTACTGAGAATCATAGTGTATTGGGTGTGATGTCAAGATGGAAGTATCACTTTAGTCATATGGAGATGATGATCACGCATGATACGAAACTAGTACTATTAAGTACCGCAGTCATCAGTAAAATATTACTAGGTCATGATTATCCAATTATAGAGCTAGTTACCAGTGATCCGATATATGCTTCGTACGGGGCAGACAAAATTCCAACCCAAGGCATAGCATGTGACATCCGATACTGGATCGTAATACGCAATACATTATATACTATGCCTGATATAGATTATATATTATTTATTGAATATTTCTGGAGAATTGGGTAGGCATGGTGCTTTGCTAGAAGCCAACCATGTCTTGTAAATCGGTAAGAATGTGGTACGAGGTACGCGCGTGCTCGAATAGTCTGACAACCGGATTTACTGCCAACATATCCAGGGATCTCGTGGGTCACTTTCCAAAGATTCACCGATGACATCTGACTCGAACAAATTAAGAAAATTAATCTGGGATTAATTGCGGCAAGAATTTATCTGGGATAAAATTCGATAAGAAGAGCGAGAACGCGATTAATTTAGAATTAATCAATTAAATAATATATTTGATATATTAATTGAAATTAGATTTCAAAGCCGAATTAAAATTGGATTTTAATTCGGGTGAACGAATTAATTTATAATTAATTCACGAGCGACTTTCGTAATAATTTTGCGAGTCACTATTATTTAATTAAATTGGATTTAATTACGTCGCGATGGAAAATTTGTTTAATTGGATTAAGCGAACCCGAGCCCGAAGTGTGTTAAGCAAGCCACTTGAATTTTGAATTAAAGTGGGTCCCACCAACTTACATCACTTGTCTATCAAGTGTCAACTTGAGTGATGGAAGTAGTTGGAGGCATTAATTGTCATTTTCCCTCCAACACTTTTGCTTTTTCTTTTAGTAAAACATATACCAATTTTTTAGTTTGACATTCATAAGTGGTAATTGTTTTAGAAACAAATACAAAGAAAATACAAAAAGCTCTCTCTCTCTCTCCTTGGCCGTGAACTTCAAACTTCCTCTCTATTGATTTTGCTTAAAAATCAAACCTTGCTAGCACATAAGGAGTCTTGTGAGGTGATATGGAAACTCATCTTTGGGTTGCATTCAACATAGAAAGCTTGGAGCTTCCGAAATGAAAAGATTTTGAAATCCTACATCCACTCATTGTAAGTATTTTTCCGTAACTTCTTTGATTATTCACACATGAAATCATGACTTATAGATCCTTGGCATGTTCTAGGAACACCTAACACTTTGCAGGGGCCATCCTATATGGGAAAATTGATATAGGCTAGGTTCTTGGTATTACGTCTATTCAAAACTCAATCTCTCTATCCTGCGGTAATCTTGGCAACTCATCTGTGAATAACTCAGGATACTCTCTCACCATTGGAATCTGCTCAATGTCTATATTTTCCGCTCTGTTCTCTTCTGAAGTAGCTTAAATGTTTGCATTGCTAATATAAAATTCTGAGGCGCTACACTTCTATCCCCTGATAAACTTTAACTGATCGATTGGGAATATATAATGTAACAGTCTTCTCTCTACAATCTAATACTGCATGCTACTTAGCTAACCAATCCATCCCTAAAATGACGTCAATGCCCAATTTACTCAATACTACTATATCGGCATAACTAGTATACCCATCAATATCTACCAAACAATGTTTCATACCTTGCGTAGCTTCTATATGGCTTCCAATTGGTGTAGCTATGATGATAGGTGAATCTAGAGGCTCAGTGTCTCTACCCATCTAAGTTACGACGCATATTGCCACAAAAGAGTATAACATCATCGCTTGCATATAACGGTGGCAAAAAAGCCCAGGCTCGGCCCGGCCCGGCCCGTCCGGGCTCAAAATAAATAATTATATATTTATAATTTTTCATATTAAAAAAATCGGGCCCGAGCCGTATACACCCTGCCTTGAGCTCTACTAGAGGAAGCATGCCCTCGATCACCTACTAGCTGTCCCCTTCCTCCTACCGCTTGTCCTCTATTCACCGGTCTCTACTCTCCTCCTCATACACTTCTATTAGACAGTGGCTGGGGTGTAGATAGAGTGGTACTGAAAGATGGAAACTGATCTACTGGTACCAGACAGTCTCTCTTCAGATGGCCCATTTGTCCACACCTATAATAACCCCCACTCCCCGATCGACATGCCCCTGAATGAGTCCACCCACATATCGAACATAACGGAAGACCTCACATTGGCTGGGCCACCGAGGGAGAATAAACTACGTGAGAGGTGGCATTCTGAGTCAGTCTATGATCCTGACCTCCTTGAACTGAACACATATCTCTATGGGTAGTAGGCGTAGCTGAAATATGCTGCTGTCTAGTAGGGCCACTCTGCTGCGGCCTAACCCTTTCTTCTGATCTCGATTTCTTCTACGATTCCCTTTCTGCTTGTCTCTCTTTAACTCGTGTCTCAAATTGTAAGAGTAGCATCTAAAACCTGAGTGTAGGTAGTAGTCTCTATAAAATGAATAGAGCGAAACATGTAATATCGAAGCCCATTAACAAATCTCTTCACCTTCATTTCCTCTGTACTGACTAAATATAGGACAAAGCGAGACAATCGCGTAAATCGTATATCATACTTAGAAATGAACCCGAGCCCGAAGTAATTAAAATTGGATTTTAATAATATATTGGATATATTAATTGAAATTAGATTTCAAAGCGGAATTAAAATTGGATTTTAATTCGGGTGAACGAATTAATTTATAATTAATTCGCGAGCATCTTTCGTAATAATTTTACGAGGCACTATTATTTAATTAAATTGGATTTAATTACGTCGCAATGGAAAACTTGTTTAATTGGATTAAGCGAACCCGAGCCCGAAGTGTGTTAAGCAAGCCACTTGAATTTTGAATTAAAGTGGGTCCCACCAACTTACATCACTTGTCTATCAAGTGTCAACTTGAGTGATGGAAGTGGTTGGAGGCATTATTTGCCATTTTCCCTCCAACACTTTTGCTTTTTCTTTTGGTAAAGCATATACCAATTTTTGAGTTTGACTTTTCATAAGTGGTAATTGTTTTAGAAACAAATACAAAAAAAACACAAAAAGCTCTCTCTCCCTCTCCTTTGGCCGTGAACTTCAAACTTCATCTCCATTGATTTTGCTTCAAAATCAAACCTTACTAGCACATAAGGAGTCTTGTGAGGTGATAGGGAAACTCATCATTGGGTTGCATTCAACATAGAAAGCTTGGAGCTTCCCAAATGAAAAGATTTTGAAATCCTACATCCACTCATTGTAAGTATTTTTCCTCAACTTCTTTGATTATTCACACACGAAATCATGACTTATAGATCCTTGGCATGTTCTAGGAACACCTAACACTTTGCAGGGGCCATCCTGTACGGGAAAATTGATATAGGCTAGGTTCTTGGTATTACGTCTATTCAAAACTCAATCTCCCTATCCTGCGGTAATCTTGGCAACTCATCTGTGAATAAATCAGGATACTCTTTCACCATTGGAATCTGCTCAAGGTCTATATTTTCCGCTCTACTATCTATCACATAATCCAAATAACCAATGTTTCTCTTCTGAAGTAGCTTAAATGCTTGCATTACTAATATCAAATTGTGAGGCGCTACACTTCTATCCCCCAAATAAACGTTAACTGATTGATTGGGAATATATAATGCAACAGTCTTCTCCCTACAATCTAATACTGCATGCGACTTAGCTAACCAATCCATCCCCAAAATGATGTCAACGCCCAATATACTCAATACTACTAGATCGGCATAACTAGTATACCCATCAATATCTACCAAACAATGTTTCATACCCTGCGTAGCTTCTATAGGGCTTCCAATTGGTGTAGCTATGATAATAGGTGAATCTAGAGGCTCAGTGTCTCTACCCATCTAAGTTACGACGGATATTGCCACAAAAGAATGTGTAGCACCCGAATCAAATAACACCCTCCCTTGCATATAAGGGTGGCAAAAAAGCCAGGGCTCGGCCCAGCCCGAACCCTTCCGGGCTTAAAATAAATAATTATATATTTATATTTATAAAATATATATATTTATATAATAAATTTTATATATTTTTAATTTTTCATATTAAAAAAATCGGTCCCGAGCCGTATACACCCTGCCTTGAGCTCTACTAGAGGAAGCCTGCCCTTGATCACCTACTGGATGTCCCCTTCCTCCTACCGCTTATCCTCTACTCACCAGTCTCTACTCTCCTCCTCCTACACTTCTATTAGACTGTGGCTGGGGTGTAGATAGAGTGGTACTGAAAGATGGAAACTGATCTACTGGTACCAGACAGTCTCTCTTCAGATGGCCCATTTGTCCACACCTATAATAACCCTCACGCCCCGATCGACATGCCCCTGAATAAGTCCACCCACATATCAAACATAACGGAAGACCTCGCCTTGGCTGGGCCACCGAGGGAGAATAAACTACGTGAGAGGTGGCACTCTGAGTCAGTATATGATCCTGACCTCCTTGAACTGAACACATATCTCTACGGGTAGTAGGCGTAGCTGAAATCTGCTGCTGTCTACTAAGGCCACTCTGCTGCGGCCTAACCCTTTCTTCTGATCTCGATTTCTTCCGCGATTCCCTTTCTGCTTGTCTCTCTTTAACTCGTGCCTCAAATTGTAGAGTAGCATCTAAAACCTGAGTATAGTTAGTAGTCTCTATAAAATGAATAGAGCGAAACATGTAATCTCGAAGCCCATTAACAAATATCTTCACCTTCATTTCCTCTGTACTGACTAAATATGGGAAAAAGCGAGACAATCGCGTAAATCGTATATCATACTTAGAAACTGTCATCTACTCTCCCTGAACCAACTGTTCAAACTCCCGGGCTCTAGCATCTCTGTTACTCTGCGGTAAAAATCTGGATAAGAAAGTTGTCATGAACTCAACCCATGTCAATGGAGGAGCATTGTCGTCGACCATCTCAAAAATATATAAACTAAGTGTTGGCGACATCCCTCAACTGGAAACTAACTCCATCACTCTCTCCGATGAACACCCCAAAGTTGTATATATGTGATCTGATTCCTCAATGAAGCTATAAAGGCCAGGGGAGGACTCTACTCCCGAAAATGAGGGAGGATGAAGCTTTCGAAAGTCATGTAAGGACACTAGCAACTCATGTTGCTGCATAACTTGGATTTTTACTGGAGGTGGCTCATGAGGCATAACAGAAGGTACTGCTTGGAAAGTAATAGGATCTTGTCTGTTTGGAGGAACTACTATTTGGTGAGCCATTGATAGTCCTACAGGTGGAGGTGGAACATGAACTATGGCTTCTGTAGCTCTCGGCTCTGGGCCTGGTGGCTGCTGCTGACAGGTAATCAACTGGGCTATAGCGGCCATTGATTGTTGAATTTGTCGTAAGCTTGCAGCTACTGGGTCATTAGGTTGAATTAATGGTGTTGCTCTATTTTCTCATACACCACTCTCATGTACGGACTCTACTCTATGCCCCCTATCTATCTTAGGGGGAGGTGCCATTGATCTCTGATACGGATCTATGCCTGTAGACAACAGGACCTGACGACGCTGTTCTAGGCTCGCGGCCTAGTTGAGAAGTACGAAATAACATGGAGTCGCCACCCGGTGTGAGCCGGGAGGGAAAATGAGATTTAAGGCCGCACTCACCCCTCGCAAGAGAAGACCTCAAACCTTTGGGTTCGGAATGGTCTCTACTTTATGTCATCTTGTAATGTTTGTGATTTGTGCAATATTAATCAAAACTACTTAACATACATGTACAATGATAATTCAACCTAATTCACATTCATAAAAATAAATCTTACATTTAAATTTACATGCTTCGAAAATGAGTTTTCATAACATAACAAATACAAAAATAAACATGTGGGCCAGTAACTTGGCCACTATTAATGTAGGACCTCACATACCTGATTAGACGTATCTGACGTCAACCGAATACGCCGCGTCCGTAACAGTAAAGTAACAAAGGGTGCCCTCAGGTCTTACCTTTTAGTCGCTGTCCGGGAGTGCGTTCTGCGGTGCCGGAAGGGGTTATCATTCCACTGTTCTCACTGATGAGATTTTTCCGCTGTTTTGTCCGGGTTCGCCATTTTCAATGTTTTCACCCGTGGTTACAGTTTACCGTTTTATCTGTATTCTCACAGTTTCAACTCGCCATTTTTGCCGTTTCACTCGTTATTTCCACTTGTCATTTTTCTGTACTTTTCTGTTATTTTCACTCGCTGTTTTCTCTCTTTTTGTCACTGTTTTTGTTCACTGTTTTCAGGTAACTTCCCAGGGTTATTTTACAGGTTGTGGGTGTGATGTTTGGCTATGTGGCTGTGCGTGGATCCACTAGGTCATGGAGCTGCTGTGTGTTTATGGGTATGCTTGTGCGGCTGTGGCGTGCGGCAAGGGCTTTGTTCGTGAGCTGCAGGGGCTGCTGGAAGGGCTTTTTGCGTGAGCTACAAGGGCTGCTGGAAGAGCTTTGTGTGTGAAGTAGGCATGGTAGTCTGCTGCTGAGAGTGTTGCTGAGTTTGTGAGTGTGATTCACGTGTAAGGGTGCATGGTTTTGGTCTTTGAGGGGAGCAAGGGGCGTGTGGCTATTAGGGTTTTTTTTGTTAGCAAGGGACATGTGGCTTGTGGGTTTCACATCTGTGTGAGTGGCTTAGAAAGGTGATGTCGATTCTTGGTGGCGTGAAGATTGGTGTGCTCGTGGTGTGTTTAATGGACAGTTAGCGTGAGATGGCTAGGTGCGTGGAGGGCAGATGTGTTTTACGTGATTGTTGGCTGCTGGGCGATGAGGGCTGCAGGCAGTGAGCTTAAGGGCTGGCTGAATGCGTGAATCAAGGGGTGTTGTGGGCTGTCGTGTATGGCTGTGAAGCCCCCTTTTTGGCGTGAATGTGCCTTTGCTCGTGGAAGGGCTATGATGGTTTTCTTAGGGTTGAGAGTGAGGTGCAGTCTGTTATTGGCGAGAGAGGGGCGTCTCTTTTTGGCTAGCTGTGGCGTGAAGGTGATGAAGGAGCTATGTCCGTGTGTTTCTGCTCGTTGAAGGCAGAATGAAGGAGCTGTGTTCGTGAGACTGTGAGGTTGAGTTTGGCCTGCTGGTTCACGTGAAGTTGATGGGCAGTTGATGATTGATGATGAGTTGAAAATGATAGAGGAGGGCTGAGAAGAAGATCCTCCAGCCGAGAAGATGAAGATCAAGAGAAACCGTGAGTTATGGGATCATCCAAGGGGTGCCGAGCTGCTCGGCATTTTCAGGGTTTGGTTCAGGCATGAAGGGGGCTCTCGGCAGTGCAGAGGGCGTGAACAAGGCTGTGGGCGAGCTGTGTTGTGTTCAGGTTTTCAAGGGGTGTGAGTGTTATGGTCGTGGAGGAGGAATATGTGGCGTTGAGGGCTGGCCAGTGAGTTGAGTGTTGGTGCGTTGAATGTGCAGGTGAGCTGAGCGTGAAAGAGTGAGTTAGGTGAAGGGGCAGTTATGTGTTGAAGGTGCTCGGCAGTGGCTGTGTTTATGGGTGATAACCGCGTGTATGGTTTTTGCCACCCTGAGGTGTTATGGCGTGATGGGCGTTCCAATGGGGGAGGATAATGGGCATGATTAATGGCGTGATGGAGAGAAAGACAAAGGAGTTGATGGAGGATGATGGGAAGGGTTGTTGAATAATGCATGCATGATATGGGTGGTTAAGGGTTTTTTGTATTTTGGTGAGGCTAGCATTTGTTGTTTGTGTGTGTTATACGTGAATGATGGAAGGCAAAGTTTGCGAATTATTGGAGTTTGGTGGAATTTGGCTTCTTGTTGAATGGTATTTTGTGTTTTGTAAATGACAGATGGGCGTGGGGCAAGGCTAAGAAAGAGAAAGGTAGTGTTTGCTATTTGTTTATTTTTTTTGATATGAGTAAGTTTTGTTGATTTTGTTTAAGTTATTATTTAATTGGTTGGTGTTTTTTAAATGGTTTAATTTAATTTGAATTTATTTAATTGGTTGGTGAATTTTAATTCTGCATGGAAGTTAAAGGGTCACAAGCAAGGAAAATTAGAGAGAGAATATGTGTGAGAAAGAGCGAGGAAAAGGTTCCGAGCGAAGGATGATTTTGAAACGAAAATGCGACGACAAAACCCGAAGCAAAACGAGCGAATAAAATCCACCAAAATGTCAATTCCTGACTTTCCCTTTCCGACGACCGCTTTCTGCAACGTCCGTAACTAAAAAGTAGTGCCTCCATACGAGGCTCATCATTGGGCTGGTATGCAAAAATGCAATGCCTACAGTCGCCCCCACTTTGATGGGATTTGTTCAGTGTGTGCCAGTGACAATCCTATCAAAGTTCGTGCAATGCATTTTTACTTACCTGGCTCGCCAGCTGCCACCTGGCTTACACGCTGCTTCGAACTGAGTTGATGATGCAGTGGACCTCGATCCTGGGACGCATCCCAATACCTGCAATTGACAAAATGGGCCTCGGCCCGGGGACGCATCCCCAAAATGGAATATATGATACAGTGGGTCTACGACCCTGGGACGCATCCCAATAACTGCAACCGACAACGGGGGCCTCGACCCTGGGACGCATCCCAATACTGCTGGCAAAATGGGCCTCAGCCCGGGGACGCATCCCCAAAATGGAATATATGATGCAGTGGGTCTACGACCCTGGGACGCATCCCAATAACTGCAACCGACAACGGGGGCCTCGACCCTGGGACGCATCCCAATACCGCTGACAAATTGGGCCTCAGCCCGGGGACGCATCCCCAAAATGGAATATGATGCAGTGGGTCTACTACCCTGGGACGCATCCCAATAACTGCAACCGACAACGGGGGCCTCGACCCTGGGACGCATCCCAATACCGCTGACAAAATGGGCCTCAGCCCGGGGACGCATCCCCAAAATGGAATATATGATGCAGTGGGTCTACGACCCTGAGACGCATCCCAACAACTGCAACCGACAACGGGGGCCTCGACCCTGGGACGCATCCCAATACCGCTGACAAAATGGGCCTCGGCCCGGGGACGCATCCCCAAAATGGAATATATGATGCAGTGGGTCTACGACCCTGGGACGCATCCCAATAACTGCAATCGACAACGGGGGCCTCGACCCTGGGACGCATCCCAATACCGCTGACAAAATGGGCCTCGGCCCGGGGACGCATCCCCAAAATGGAATATATGATGCAGTGGGTCTACGACCCTGGGACGCATCCCAATAACTGCAACCGACAACGGGGGCCTCGACCCTGGGACGCATCCCAATACCGCTGACAAAATGGGCCTCAGCCCGGGGACGCATCCCCAAAATAGAATATGATGATGACGTAGGCCTCGGCCTGGGACTCATCCCCAAAAACTGATACTGTAACAGATGTGGGCCTCGACCCTGATGCTGATACTGATATGGGCCTCGCCTCAAGACTGATACTGATGTGGGCCTCGCCCCCAAGACTGAAACTGATGTGGGCCTCGCCCCAAACTGATATGGGCCTCGCCCCAAACTGATATAGATATGGGCATCGCCCCAAACTGATACTGATGCTGCTGCAGGCCTCGGCCTTGGGACTCATCCCTGAAACTGATACTGATGCTGCTGCAGACCTCGGCCCTGGGACTCATCCCCAAAACTGATACTGATGCTGTTGCAGGCCTCGGCCCTGAGACTCATCCCCGAAACTGATACTGTAACAAATGTGGGCCTCGACCCTGGGGCTCATCCCCCAAAACTAATACTGAAGCTGACGTGGGCCTTGACCCTGTAACTCATCTCTAAAAATTGCTGCTGAAGCTGATGTGGGCCTCGGCCCTGGGACTCATCCCCGAAACTGAAACAGAAATGGGCCTCGGCCCTCGACTGATGCTGATATGGGCCTCGCCCCCAAACTGATGCTGATATGGGCCTCGGCCCTGGGACTCATCCCCAAACTGATGTTGATGTGGGCTTCGCCCCCAAGCTGATACTGATATGGGGCTCGGCCCTGAGACTCATCCCCGAAACTGATGTTGATGTGGGCTTCGCCCCCAAGCTGATATGATATGGAGCCTCGCTCACAAGCTGATATGGGCCTCCCCCCCAAGTTGATGATGATGTGGAGCCTCGCTCCCAAGCTGATAAAGATGTGGAGCCTCGCTCCCAAGCTGATATGGGCCTCGCCCCTGAAGTGCCATACTCGGCAGAGTCTGATAGTGATATGGGCCTCAACCCACAGAGTGTCATACCCGGCAAGGACTGATAATGATGTGAGCCTCGCCCCCAGAGTGTCATACTCAACAAAGACTGATTATGATGTGGGCCTCAACCCGCAGAGTGCCATACTAAGCAGAACTGATACTGTGTCTCCGTACCCGGAGTGCCGTACCTGGCAAAACCGATATTGTGTCTCCATACCCGGAGTGATGTACCCGACGATACTGATACTGATGTGATGTGGGCCTCGCCCCTAGAATGCCATACCTGGCGAAACTGATACTAAACTGATGTGGGCCTCGCCCTCAGGTGGAGATAGGCCTCACCTTCAAACTGATATTGATGTGGGGCTTTGACCCCGGGACTCATCCCTGAAACCTGATACTGATGCTGATGTGGGCCTCGGCCCTGTGACTCATCCCAAAAACTGATGCAAATGCTGATGTGGGTGTAGGCCTCGGCCCTGGGACTCGCCCCTGCAACTGATGCTGATGATGATGTAGGCGTCGGCCCTGGGACTCGCCCCCGAAACTGATGTTGATTTGATGTAGGCCCTGATAATGATGTAGGCCTCGGCATTGGGACTCGCCCCTACAACTGATGCTGATGTGGGTGTGATGGTTCGTTCTGAACCTGTGCTCCATTCTCGGAGTGCCATATCTGGCAAAAACTGATGCTGAAATAATGTGGGCCTCGCCCCCAGAATCCCATTCCCGGCAGAACTGAAACTGATGATGTAATATGGGCCTCGCCCCCTGAATGCCATTCCCGGCAGAAACTGATATGACTGATGATGGCCCTGCCTTCTGAACGCCATATCCGGCTGAAACTGAAATTGATGTGGGCCCTACAATGAGAATGCCATACCCGGCTGAAACTGAAACTGACTGATGTGGGCCCCGCCCTCTGAGTGACATACCCGGCAGATACTGAACTGATGTGGGCCGCAACCTCCAGAGTGCCAAACCCGGCAGATACTGAGCTGATGTGGACTTCGCCCTCAGAATACCATACCCGGCATATACTGATACTGAACTGGTGTGGGCCCCACCCCCATAATGCCATACCCGGCTGATGCTGATCATGAACTGATGTGGGCCTCGCCCCCAGGTTGAGATAGGCCTCGCCTTCAAACTGATACTGATGTGGGGCTTCGCCCCCATGCTGATATGATATTCTACTTCACACATTACATCACCTCTCACGAGATAGTCTTTGATAGATAGACATATTTTGTCCTCAACGGATGCTTTCGCGTCGAAATCGAAGAACCTTCAAAATACTCGACATACTCAGACCCAATCGTCTGAACGGGTGATCTGAGCTAGACTCCATGTGTGTGTGTGCCAGAGATCTTTCGCAGCTTATTCCTTAAGTAAGCCAATTTGATGATTTCGTCTCAGAGATTCGAACCAGTGGGTCTAACCAACCTGGATGTCTTAATCCCATTCTGTGATTACTTCAGCATATTCAATATGATATGGTTTTTGTATCTTTTTTTTCTTTTTCTTCTTTCTTTTTTCTCTCTTTTTTTTCTTTTTTTTTTTGACACACCTACCCTTTAAGGTAGCATTTCTCCTCATGGTGGTCCTAATACTCGCCCATGGGTAGCTTCACGCTTATCGGTTATAGGTGGTCTATTTTTTTTTCATTTTTTTCTTCAGAGACTCTCTTTTTTTTCTTTCTTTTTTTTTTCAAACCATATCATATATCACAACATCAGCAAACCAGCGTGGACATTCAAGCAAACGGTCATTCACCGATACATCATCCCTTCAACTAGTCACCTAACTAACCACTCAGGCTTCTACTGCTATGATCCCGCAATCAAGTGCTTAGGAGTCTAATCTAAGATCAATCCATTCAAAGTACTGGATGAGAGCGCGTCTCGCACTTTTTGTTTCTAGGGTTTCTCCCTACAGCATGCAATGTCATCACAGGACATATGTCTAATTATCAAAGGCTTCTCTAACTCATTTTTTTTTCTCTCTCTTTTTTTCATTTTTTTCATTCATTTTTTTTTTGCATCAATTAAAGCAAAACACAAACTTTTCAAGTAGGTCTGGAATACCTAGTCAGTAGGGAACATCAGAGATTCAGATCAATGTCCAATTTGCGCTTCTTGCCACGATCACTATCAGTCCAGTCCAATCTGGAGAGGATGGGGTCGAGCTTTGGCTCAAAAGCCAGGATCTGGTCAATTAACTCTTCGGCCTTTGTTGCAGTCAGGAAAATGTCTTCCACAGATTTGGTGACGAATTCATGTCTCTTGGCTTCCGCAAGAAACACAAACAGGAAATCGAAGAAGTGCTCAATATTAAGCAACCCGATGGGTTTCCGGTGAACGTTCAGGTGTGCCCATGACGCCACTGTAAATATCTCTTCGAATGTACCAAGTCCACCTGGTAATGCAATGAACGCATCTGCAGTATTAATCATTTCACGAATTTGTTCAGACATACCTGACACAATGCGCTCGTCTCCATTTGTCGGCCCGATTAACCTTTCGTCTGCCAAAGGTCTTGGGATGATTCCCAAGACGTGACCGCTCTTCCTGAACGGCTTTTGAGATTTCTCCCATCATCCCCATACTTCCACCTCCGTAAATTAAATTCATATTTTTAGCGGCACATCACTTGTCCCAATTCTCTAGCAGCTTCCAAGAATTTAGGTCTGTTACCAGGGTTAGATCCACAGAAGACACAAATTTTCTTGAATCGTTGCTGTGAGGTTGCTTCCATTTTTTTTTACTTTGGATATATGTCTGATCGTGTCGAGGAGAGCAATGCAGAGCTGAATTTATAGGACCTGCAAAAGAGGTGAACAATAATTGCGATAATGATGGTTAGCTAAACCACAAAAGGAGACGTCATAAGTCAAAAAGGTTACTGGATCCTGTCTGCGAAAACAACGAGAGAAATCGTGAGATGTCAAAAAGTTGTGGATTCGTTCCACGAAAATAACAGAAAATCACAAAGGAAGTCCTAAAAGGTCAAAAGTTGTGGATCTTGTCCACGAAAATAACAGAAAACAACAAAAGAAGGCAAATCAAAGCAATAATTAAAGCAAATGAATTGTGTACTCAATACGCCTCTTGCTTGGCATAAGTTCATTAGGATGCGTTTTAGGATTTCTTCTTTTACTCTGCCACCACTAATGAATTAGCTCCCATCTTTGTGATTGCCAAGCACCATTCCCTCTGTCTTAACATGCTCCGCCTTTGCTTTTGCCTACAAAAATAACACACAAAATTGAAAAACTCAACAACATGTATACACAAAACATGAAAACAGAAATCGCAACAAAGTGCACTGGTTGCCTCCCTGTTAGCACTAAATTCATTGTCTTCAGCCAGACATGACCGAAATCCATCTGTTAATATGCCTTCAATGTCATCATCATTGCTTGTGTCCCCTTTTGATCTTTGCCGCTTTATTTTTCTCTCTTTTTTTTCTTTAAACCTGCAAATACAAAACAAAAAAATAAAGGCATGTGCATGTACGTATGCAAGAGTAGAGATACTCCCTTTTCGTGACGGGTTGGATCCTCATTGTGCTCCTTGGCGCCGCATGTCTTTGGTCGCCCCCTGCTGGTTCTCTTTTGTCTGAAATCTGCAAACACAAAACACAAAACAAGGGATGCAAGTTACGTGTATGCATGGATGAACTTCCTATCCCGTTGGGTTAGGTCTTCCACCAATTTCCTTAGTGACTGCTCACTTCTTTCTTCATAGCAAAGTGCAGCTTCAATCTGCTTACGTCGACCAACTCGGTGAACTCCCAAATCTGGTAATCTCAATGCCTTGTTTCTCAATCTTCTGTCTTTTATGCTGACTTTTTTTCTGAGAATTCTCCGTGTTCCAGATACCTCTGAATATTATGATACCAAGGCTTCCCGTCATCGACTTCCACATCCTACATCTCGTCAGTCTCATACGCCGGTTGGCTTACAGTTGTCAACACAAATGATCACATCACCAATTTCTCTGGATTTTCTCAAGCCGCAGCTAGTGTCACCAATGTGTCTGCCATCTGATTTTTTTCCGACAAGTGCTGAAATCTAAAGTCAAAGATTGTCTGTGCCAGACTTCTGAGGTAGAACAACAATTATCCCTTTAACTCTCATTCTCATTGCATCTTCAATTTTTCAAACATCTTTTGATAACGTTTACCCAAACTGGAGAGTTGTCTGTTTCTGATAGGAGCAGTCTCTGAGGAAGTGGGCTCGGTCTTTGAAGGTTTTCCAGTGATCTTTTCATTCTGGTTGCACAAGTCTCTGTTACTAGCTGTATAGGGCACGGTCAAACTGGTCACATCATTGTTTAAAACTCGCAACTGCTTAATAATCTCGACTACCTTGGCTTCCAATCAATCTAGGCAGGATTCTTCGTTGACTGACTTACTCATACTGGTTGACGATTCTTTCGACGGATCTTTCTTCTTTCCTAATCCAACGGGAGTCTACTATGGCTTTTAAGACAAAAATGGTTAACATGATGCATGAATGCATGACATATGATGTATGATGTACAGAAATAAATAAACTCAAAAAAATGATTCACAATAATTGGTCTGTTATCATTTTAAAGTATTCAATCACATCATTGCGCGGTGCAAACTTGTTCCAGTTTGAAAAGACCTAACATGTTTACACTTTTGCGATAACACAGCTAAATAACTTCAAATGATAAAAGGCCCAAACACAAATTGGCCCATCGGCATTTCAGAAATTTTGACCTAATTGTCAAAAGGACATGAACTTGTCCCGATTTAAACGAAAACGAGTTCATATCTTTTAACAAAGAGTCCAAATAAATCCAAATGACAATAGTCCAAAACACAAACATAAAACAAACTGGCCCATCGGCATTTCAGAAATTTTGACCTAATTGTCAAAAGGACATGAACTTGTCCCGATTTAAACGAAAACGAGTTCATATCTTTTAACAAAGAGTCCAAATAAATCCAAATGACAACAGTCCAAAACACAAACATAAAACAAACTGGCCCATCGACATTTCAGAAATTTTGACCTAATTGTCAAAAGGACATGAACTTGTCCCGATTTAAAAGAAAACGAGTTCATATCTTTTACAAAGAGTCCAAATAAATCCAAATGACAACAGTCCAAAACACAAACATAAACACAAATGACAATAGTCTAAAACACAGACATAAACACAGTAGTCATGATTAATTAAACACAAATCACCAACATTACAAGATATCATTTCGGAGCCAATTCTCTATATCCCCAGTGGAGTCGCCAGACTGTAGACAACAGGACCTGACGACGCTGTTCTAGGCTCGCGGCCTAGTTGAGAAGTACGAAATAACATGGAGTCGCCACCCGGTGTGAGCCGGGAAAATGAGATTTAAGGCCGCACTCACCCCGCGCAAGAGAAGACCTCAAACCTTTGGGTTCGGAATGGTCTCTTACTTTATGTCATCTTGTAATGTTTTTGATTTGTGCAATATTAATCAAAACTACTTAACATACATGTACAATGATAATTCAACCTAATTCACATTCATAAAAATAAATCTTACATTTAAATTTACATGCTTCGAAAATGAGTTTTCATAACATAACAAATACAAAAATAAACATGTGGGCCAGTAACTTGGCCACTATTAATGTAGGACCTCACATACCTGATTAGACGTATCTGACGTCAACGAATACGCCGCGTCCGTAACAGTAAAGTAACAAAGGGTGCCCTCAGGTCTTACCTTTTAGTCGCTGTCCGGGAGTGCGTTCTGCGGTGCCGGAAGGGGTTATCATTCCACTGTTCTCACTGATGAGATTTTTCCGCTGTTTTGTCCGGGTTCGCCATTTTCAATGTTTTCACCCGTGGTTACAGTTTACCGTTTTATCTGTATTCTCACAGTTTCAACTCGCCATTTTTGCCGTTTCACTCGTTATTTCCACTTGTCATTTTTCTGTACTTTTCTGTTATTTTCACTCGCTGTTTTCTCTCTTTTTGTCACTTTTTTGTTCACTGTTTTCAGGTAACTTCCCAGGGTTATTTTACAGGTTGTGGGTGTGATGTTTGGCTATGTGGATGTGCGTGGATCCACTAGGTCATGGAGCTGCTGTGTGTTTATGGGTATGCTTGTGCGGCTGTGGCGTGCGGCAAGGGCTTTGTTCGTGAGCTGCAGGGGCTGCTGGAAGGGCTTTTTGCGTGAGCTACAAGGGCTGCTGGAAGAGCTTGTGTGTGTGAAGTAGGCATGGTAGTCTGCTGCTGAGAGTGTTGCTGAGTTTGTGAGTGTGATTCACGTGTAATGGTGCATGGTTTTGGTCTTTGAGGGGAGCAAGGGGCGTGTGGCTATTAGGGTTTTTTTTGTTAGCAAGGGACATGTGGCTTGTGGGTTTCACATCTGTGTGAGTGGCTTAGAAAGGTGATGTCGATTCTTGGTGGCGTGAAGATTGGTGTGCTCGTGGTGTGTTAATGGACAGTTAGCGTGAGATGGCTAGGTGCGTGGAGGGCAGGTGTGTTTTACGTGATTGTTGGCTGCTGGGCGATGAGGGCTGCAGGCAGTGAGCTTAAGGGCTGGCTGAATGCGTGAATCAAGGGGTGTTGTGGGCTGTCGTGTATGGCTGTGAAGCCCCCTTTTTGGCGTGAATGATGCCTTTGCTCGTGGAAGGTGTTGTGATGGTTTTCTTAGGGTTGAGAGTGAGGTGCAGTCTGTTATTGGCGAGAGAGGGGCGTCTCTTTTTGGCTAGCTGTGGCGTGAAGGTGATGAAGGAGCTATGTCCGTGTGTTTCTGCTCGTTGAAGGCAGAATGAAGGAGCTGTGTTCGTGAGACTGTGAGGTTGAGTTTGGCCTGCTGGTTCACGTGAAGTTGATGGGCAGTTGATGATTGATGATGAGTTGAAAATGATAGAGGAGGGCTGAGAAGAAGATCCTCCAGCCGAGAAGATGAAGATCAAGAGAAACCGTGAGTTATGGGATCATCCAAGGGGTGCCGAGCTGCTCGGCATTTTCAGGGTTTGGTTCAGGCATGAAGAGGGCTCTCGGCAGTGCAGAGGGCGTGAACAAGGCTGTGGGCGAGCTGTGTTGTGTTCAGGTTTTCAAGGGGTGTGAGTGTTATGGTCGTGGAGGAGGAATATGTGGCGTTGAGGGCTGGCCAGTGAGTTGAGTGTTGGTGCGTTGAATGTGTAGGTGAGCTGAGCGTGAAGGAGTGAGTTAGGTGAAGGGGCAGTTATGTGTTGAAGGTGCTCGACAGTGGCTGTGTTTGTGGGTGATAACCGCGTGTATGGTTTTTGCCAGCCTGAGGTGTTATGGCGTGATGGAGCGTCCAATGGGGGAGGATAATGGGCATGATTAATGGCGTGATGGAGAGAAAGACAAAGGAGTTGATGGAGGATGATGGGAAGGGTTGTTGAATAATGCATGCATGATATGGGTGGTTAAGGGTTTTTTGTATTTTGGTGAGGCTAGCATTTGTTGGTTTGTGTGTGTTATACGTGAATGATGGAAGGCAAAGTTTGCGAATTATTGGAGTTTGGTGGAATTTGGCTTCTTGTTGAATGGTATTTTGTGTTTTGTAAATGACAGATGGGCGTGGGGCAAGGCTAAGAAAGAGAAAGGTAGTGTTTGCTATTTGTTTATTTTTTTGATATGAGTAAGTTTTGTTGATTTTGTTTAAGTTATTATTTAATTGGTTGGTGTTTTTTAAATGGTTTAATTTAATTTGAATTTATTTAATTGGGGTGAATTTTAATTCTGCATGAAGTTAAGTTAAAGGGTCACAAGCAAGGAAAATTAAAGAGAGAATATGTGTGAGAAAGAGCGAGGAAAAGGTTCCGAGTGAAGGATGATTTTGAAACGAAAATGCGACGACAAAACCCGAAGCAAAACGAGCGAATAAAATCCACCAAAATGTCAATTCCTGACTTTCCCTTTCCGACGACCGCTTTCTGCAACTTCCGTAACTAAAAAGTAGTGCCTCCATACGAGGCTCATCATTGGGCTGGTATGCAAAAATGCAATGCCTACAATGCCCCAAGGTACCCTACCATGCCTTGGTCTACCTCTGACTCTGGTTCTACCCTTGGGTGGCATGATATCTAAGAAGTTGAAAAGAAATAAGATGATCAATCGCATTTAAAGAAATTATAATTAATCAGAATGGGACATACCTCGGGACAAGGTTACTAGGGTAAACAGCCTCTTATATATAGTAGTATCTCGAGTATACTACATATACAAGACACCGCTACTCTCTTACTGCAGTCACTGACTCCCTAGACCATGCTCTAATACCATATTTATAACATCTTCGATACGGGAATGTTATCGGTAGGTAACAGATTCCACTGTTGCCTAAGCCATTGACTTATACCATAGAAAACTTGTTTTTACCATAATAGTATGTAATCTTATAAATAGCTACACATGCAGCCTAAGAATTAACACAAATGCATTATCATGATATATATACATATCTGAAAGTATTTATCATATACACATCATCATCATATGTCTATCATACATCAAAATGAAATCACAGAAAACTATATTCTATATGAACATAGATATGGAATGATGGACCCTATAACTAGTGACTGTAGCATAACTCTTATCCTCGAACTGAGTCACCAAAAGTTACGCTTGTCTCACCAAAAGATGGATCCTGCAAAAGAACTGGGAAGTGGTGGGGGTGAGTCATATTCTCAGTGAGTGGAACTACAAAATCAAGGAAATTGTATTAGTATAACTGTGTAAAATCATCTTAACTTTAAAATATTTCTGAAATCCTTTGTTCGAAGACTAATTCTTTTCTTTTAAACTTGAGAAAACTATTTCAGAAATTATTTATGCATAAAATTTCTGGAACTGTAGAAAATCTCATGCATGGGGGCGTTATGTATCGTCGTTCCCCAAGCCACTGAACTAAAGCCAGAAGTGATGATCTATGCTACTACTTGACCCTGAAACTAAGGTCCAAGGGCATTACGTATCATCGTCCCCTATCCGTGAACTAGGATCTAGAGGCATTAATCATCCCTTGTCCTGAACTATATGTGCACACGTTGTCTGTCCGTCAATTCCATAAGTCAGAGCTGAGGTGGGTTTTTCTCTCATGCCTCCAAAATCATATATACTCAAGCTTGTAAATCTTAAAATTTCTCAAAACTTTCTTACTTATGAAATAACTGAAAATCAATTTGGCTAACGTCCTAAAGCATCCACTCACAGATTTTGAAGTTTGATCAACTCCACTTCACGTCGCTGAGGGAGATTGTAGTTCATGTCAAGTGTCTAAATCAAATAAACTTAATTAGAATATAAACAATAATATATGATTTGAGATTAAATTAGACTTCTTACTTCAATTAAAATATCATCTATATCTGTCATGTATGATTGTCTCTATGTCGATATGATGTTTCTTTCATTTTCTCTCTTGAAGAACTTGAAAGAAGTGTCTTGTGTGTTATATTTTTCAAGCTTTGTTGTAATTTCTTTTTCTTTTAGTAACAAAATTTTGTGTCTTTATTCAAAGCATAACTAGCTAATTTCATTCTGCTGGGGTAAAGAATGAAACTCTTAATATGAGAAAATAAATTAATCTGACTTATATAATATATGAATTGTAATTGAAGACCAATATTTAATCTTCTCTTATATTTGTGGGTGTCTTGATTTTCTGTAGACAATCTCATATTATTTTGCACAATTAATACATTATCTCATATTATATTAGAGAGTAATTTAAATGTGGACTAGTTATTAACAAACTTTGTTACCGCCTTTATGGCTGGTTTTATATATTTGGCATAATTAAGTACCTAAATGGACTTGTTATATACAAATGTTATTACCACCTATGTGGTTGGTTTTATATGTTTTGGCATAATTAATTCCTAAAGTTAATTAACTAGGTATTAATGACAATTTATATATTATAAAAAGAAAGATTTCTCTATATTTGAAAAATCAAGAGTGGATCTCCCAACCTAGTATTCTCGATATGGGAATGTTACCGACAGGCAAAAGATTTCATTATTGCCTAAGCCACTGACTTATACCATAGAAAACTTATTTTTACCATAATACTATGCAATCTTATAAATAGCTACACATGCAATCTAAGAATTAGCACGAATGCATGATCATGATATATATACATATTTGAAAGTATTTATCATATACACATCATCATCATATGTCTATTATACATCAAAATGAAATCCCAGAAAACTACATTCTATATGAACATAGATCAGGAATGATGGACCCCATAACTAGTGACTGCATCAAAACTCTTATCCTCGAACTGAGTCACCAAAAGTTACGCGTGTCTCACCAAAAGATGGATCCTGCAAAAGAACCGGGAAGTGGTAGGGGTGAGTCATATGGAACTCAGTGAGTGGAATTAGAAAATCAAAGAAACTGTTTTAGTATAACTGTGTAAAATCATCTTAACTTTAAAACATTTCTAAATCCTGTTCGAAGACTAATTATTTTCTTTTAAACTTGAGAAAACTGTTTCTGAAATAATTTATGCATAAAATTTCTGGAACTATAGAAAACCCTATGCATGGGGGCGTTACGTATCGCCGTTGCCCAAGCCACTAAACTAGAGCCAGAAGTGTTGATTCATACTACTACATGACCTTGAAACTAGGGTCTATGGGCGTTATGTATCGTCGTCCCCCTAACTCTGAATTAGGATCTAGAGGCATCAATCATCCCTAGTCTTGAACTACGTGTGCACATGTTCTCTGTCCGTCAATTCCATAAGTCAGAGTTGAGGTGGGTTTTTCCCCCATACCTCCAAAATCATATATAATGGATCTTTTAAATCTTAAAATTTCTCAAATTTTCTTACTTATGAAATAACTGAAAATCAATTGGCTAACGCCATAAAGCATTTAAAGGTAAATCTTGATCAATCATAAGTAAATACAAATCAATTTTGCAAGAAAAGCATCCACTCACAAATTTTGAAGTTTGGTCAACTCCGCTTCACGTCGCTGAGGGAGATCGCGGTTCCTGTGGAGTGTCTAAATCGGATAAACTTAATTAGAATATAAACCATAATATATGATTTGAAATAAAAGTATACTTCTTACTTCAATTAAAATATCATATCTATCGGTCATGTATGAGTGTCCCTGTGTCGGTATGAGTCCCCTAGGGTGTCATCTAACCTTTTGAATGAAGTGGGGAAAGTTAAATAATTTTTAAACTAAAATAGGCATGTGTCGCGACGCTAGGGTGTGAGCGTAGTGTTGCCCACCTGGGTTGATTCGAGGTAGAGAGTAATCTTGTTAAGCGTCGTGACATGTCATGACGCGCGTCGCGACGCTCATGCCATCTCGACTCTGGGAGGCACACGTCACGACCTCACAAGGATAGAGGCTCTGGTTTTGATATGCATCGCGACGCTGGACTAGTAGCATCGTGACACTCAATCATCAGGTCTGAATTAGAGGTTCTGCCTCGTTACGCGTTGCTACGCCAGGCTACTGGCGTCACGAAGCTCGATCGTTTCTAGGGCCAATCTTCATTTCTTCAATAATCAGCTCACAATTTCCATTCTTATACAATCAAAAGTAATTCCCAACACTGAATTTATTAATATACTAAGTTCCTAACATCCCAACACTCCCAAATCCTATTATCCTTAATTAATGCTTCAACTAGAGTGAGATGCCTAAAAATTACCCAAACATGAGCTTCTCAATCCAACAATCATCAATAATCACACTACTACCAATCAAAAACACACTACCAATATACATACCTCATAACTCATAATTCCAAGATTTGGGTCAAGTGTTTCTTACCTTAATTCCAATTCTTTCTTCATAAAGAAAGTCTTCAAGCTTCATTTCCTCCTTCTTAAGCTTAGATTGGGGTAAATTGATCTAGATTTTCTTTGTAATTTTGAAGATAAAGAAATGAAAATCTCACTACCTTGTTGCTTCTGAATTTTCGATCAAGAGAAGAAGGTGAGAATAGTTTCCAACTTTTGATTTTTTATTTCCTTAAGTGATAATAATTCTTGAAGGCTTTAGTATTTTCTAGAAAAAAATAAGGATTTGGGCCAACATTTCTACTTCTCATTAGACCTAGACTTTGAGCTAAGCTTTATTTAATTTTCATTATGGCCACATATTGTCTTAAGGTTAATTGTAATTGGTTTAAGGCTGATCCACCAAGTCGACCCTAGAATTTCTGCTAACACTCGGAAAATTTTCCATCTAAGTTGCCAAGTTACTTCATTTGGTTTTGTTATAAAATTTTGGGTCGTTACAAACTTTCCCCCCTTAAAATGATTCGTCCTCGTATCAATACATTTAAAGATATATATCGTACCTTCTTCTGTGAATAGTTGGGGTATTGCTCTCTCATGATTTCTTCTGGTTCCCATGTGGATTCATGTTCCTTGTGGTTTCACTAAATCACTTTGACTAGGGAATCCATCAAGATCGTAGATTTCTTGTCTCTCTACCCATTATAGCTACTGGTTATTCCGAATAACATAAGTCTTGACGGATATCAACTGTCTGGGGTTCCAGCATATAAGATTCATCGTGCACGTACTTTCGTAGCATAAACACATGGAAAACTAGATATATCCTATCAATGTTGGGTGGAACCGCCAATTCATAAGCTCTCCCCCCAACTTTCTGAATTATCTGAAACGACTCAATATATCTAGGGCTGAGCTTACCCTTTTTCATCGAACCTCATAACTCTCTTAAAAGGAGATACTTTTAGAAACATAAAATCCTGCACCTGGAACTCCAAGTCATTTCTCCGGTGGTCTACATAACTTTTATGGCGACTCAAAGCCGTACCCAGCCTTTCTCTGATTAGCTTTACTTTTTCCACCGTATCTTGTACCAAATCGGTCCCTAATAACTTTATTCCCCAGTTTTGAACCACCTAACGGGGGATCTGCACTTTCTACCATACAAAGCCTCGAATGGTGTCATTTGAATACTTGTTGATAACTATTATTATAAGCAAATTCTATTAGTGCCAAATATTGGTCCTAACTACCCTCAAAATCAATCATACAAGCTCGAAACATGTCCTATAGAGCCTGTATGGTCTGCTCTGTCTAACCATCATTCTGAGGGTGGAATGATGTACTAAAGCGTAACTAGAAACCTAAAACCTTCTGAAATAATTTCCAAAACTTGGAGGTAAACTGAGAAACTCGATCAGAAATGATTTAGATAGGTACTCCATGCAATGACACTATCACATCCAGATATAGTTTGGCATATTGAGCTACTGTGTAGCTGGATCTAACTGGAAGGAAATGCACTGATTTAGAAAATCTATCTATAATCACCCATATAGAATCACACCCTTTTGAAGTAAGCAGGAGCCCAACCAAAAAATCCATAGTGATCTTTTCCCATTTCCACTCACAAACGTCTAAACTCTGAAGTTTGTCTGCTGGTCTCTAATATTTTGCTTTAACCTGCTGACAATTGAGACACCTTGTGACAAATTCCACTACATCATTTTTCATTTCGTTCCACCAATAAAGATTCTTGAGATCATGATATATCTTGGTGATCCCAGGATGTATGGTGTAGATGAATTGTGGGCTCTCTAATAGTGAGTGTTTTAAATCCTAAACTGGGGGAACAACAATTCTATTATGCTTCCTGATGAGATTCTGACTGTCTATAAGATACTCGCCTTCGTTCCTTGCTGCACCCTGCTCATAATCTGTTACATTTAGGGATATGCTTCATGTGCAAAGCTGGACCAATAACGTCGTGAAGCTCAATCATCAAGTCTGAATTAGAGGTTCTACATCGTTACGCGTCGCGATGCTAGGCTACTGGCGTTGCAATGCTCGGCCGTTTCTAGGGACAATAGTCACCTCTTCAATAATCAGCTCACAATTTCCATTCTTATATAATCAAAAGCAATTCCCAACACTGAATTTACTGATATACTAAGTTCCTAACATCCCAACACTCCCAAATCCTATTATCCTTACTTAATTCCTTAACTAGCGTGAGATACCTAAAAATTACCCAAACATAAGCTTCACAATCCAACAATCATCAATAATCACACTACTACCAATCAACAACACACTACCAATATCCATACCTCAAAACTCATAATTCCAAGATTTGGGTCAAGTGTTTCTTACCTTAATTCCAATTCTTTCTTCACAAAGAAAGTCTTCAAGCATCATTTCCTCCTTCTTAAGCTTAGATTGAGGTAATTGATCTAGTTTTTCTTTGTAATTTTGAAGATAAAGAAATGAAAATTTCACTCCCTTGTTGCTTCTGAATTTTTGGTCAAGAGAAGAAGGTGAGAATAGTTTCCAACTTTTGATTTTTTATTTCCTTAAGTGATAATAATTCTTGAAGGCTTTAGAATTTTCTAGAAAAAAATAAGGATTTGGGCCAACATTTCTAATTCTCATTGGGCCTAGACTTTGAGCTAAGCTTTATATAATTTTCATTATGGCCACATATTGTCTTAAGGTTAATTGTAATTGGTTTAAGGTTGATCCACCAAGTCATCCCTAGAATTTCTGCTAACACTCGGAAAATTTTCCATCTAAGTCGCCAAGTTACTTCATTTGGTTTTGTTATAAAATTTCGAGTCGTGACATTTATTATTGCAGTCCAATTTAAAATTGTCAATCACTTCAAATAATTCAGCCTTTTTATTTTATTACTCGAATTGTTATTGTATTTTACTAAATCTATTCCCTGTGGATCGACCCTGGACTTACCGGGTTATTTTATTGTTCGACACTTTATATTTGGGAGTAATTAACCACTTTATGAGTGTTTTTGATGTCGTTGTCAGGGAATATAATTTAGTAGATAGAATAATAATTTAAAATCCTTTTAGTTTTCCAGTTATTTTTATTTTTTAAAATTTTTTACATTTTCTGCATCTCATTCTTTTTCTTCTTTGTTTTTTGTGTAGATCCAAAAAAATTATTATTGATCCTAAATGAATTTCTAAACCGAGACATCACATATACACACAAATCATTTACTTGATTCTTCAAGGTTACAGAAGACAAAAAAAACTCAATTAAAATGAAGCTTACATTTTGCGAAATAATTTCTTGAACCTTCTCCATCTAGAGACTCTTGCATAATATTTTTTGAGAACCTAATTCGAGAAATTAAAATAGTTGAACGATAAATTCAATTGAGATGTGAATTGACAAGAATCGGATGACGTTTTTAGTATCTAATCACCACATTTGTTTTATTCTTATGTAATTTATTTTAACTTTTTTTTTCACTTGTTTATTATTTTTTCTTTTTGTAAGTATTGTATTTGCATATTTAAATTTTTACATATAGTCTGTATTTAGGTTGTATGAGACATTGGTCTCGATCATCTAGCGATAGATTAAATAGAGAGTCTCCATCAACTTCATCGTCAGTCAAAATGGCCGAGAACCGAAATGAAAACCCATATGGTCGAGAACAAAAAAGAAAACCCACCTGGCTGCGATGAAAATCCAATTGATAAGGTAGAACTTGAGTCTCAGCATGGCGATCTTAATCATGCTATGACACTCAGAGAATTAATGAATCCCACTAGGACATTATCTCTCTCTTGCATTACTTCCCCATATATGCACACGTTTCAATTTTAAACCTGATGTCATCCAACTTTTACCCACATTCCATGGCCTAGAATCAGAAAATCCTCATCAGCACTTAAGGGAATTCGAAGTGCTATGTAATACTTGCACATATCAAAATTGAAGCATGAATATAATTTGACTCAAGTTTTTTCTTTTTTTTAGAGGATAAAGCTAAAATTTAGCTGCATAACCTTAGGTCAGGATCCATCAGAACATGAGATGATTTACAAGAGTAATTTCTGAAAATATTATTTCCCTCTCACATGACAAACTTCTTCAAGATGAGAATCACAACTTTTACAAAAGAGTCGGGAGAAATACTTTACTAATATTGGGAGAGATTTAAAAAAATATTAAATATTTATCTACATCATGGGTTTCAAACATGGAGGCCGGTTTCCTACCTCTACGAGGGTTTAACACTGCAAAGTAGATAAGTAATGGAAATGATATGTAATGGTGAATTTAGGGATAAAAGTCCTGAAGATGCATTAGATTACCTAGAACACATAGCAGAGAATGCAAAGCATTGAGACATAATTGGCACTTATAAGTCGTCTATAAAACCGCAATCATCTAGTATAGGCTTGTTTAACCTTAGGGAAGACCATGACCTTTCTGCTAAATATGCATCTCTAGCTAAAAAAGTTGAGCCATTAGAAATGAGGAAGAATGATCATGTCAAGTCAATTCAAGAAGTCACATGTAATATCTGTAATTCAAATAAACATGTCACATAAGTTCGCCCAACATTACCAACCCTGCAAGAATGTCTTCATGACCAATTCAGTTCCATAAACACCTTCAAGTGACAAAATCCAAACCCATACTCCAAACCTACAATTCTGGTTGGAGAAACCATCCAAACTTCAATTGGAGGAATGATAACCAAGCACAACCATCGCAACAACCTCCCCAAGTACACTAGAATTTTTAAAATTCTCAGAATTATGCACCAAACATCCCACCACCTAGGAAAACCCTTGAGGATACCTTGCATGCATTTATTAAGAAATATGAAGCCATCAATAACCAAAATATGCAAACATTGAGTGCTATGAAAGATACATTTATCAAAATCACATTTGCATTGACCATTCATGAGAAATGAAAGTTTCTTGCACAACCATAACCAAACCCCAAGAGTCATCAAAACCTTCACGAGGGTAATTCCAGTAGCAAACACTTAGTCTATGTCAAATCTATTATTATTCTTCACAATGATAAGGTCATTCAAAGACCTATTCTTGAACCTCGTGAAGTTGAAAAAGAGTCAGCTTCAAAGGATAAGGAATGGGTTGATGAACCATTACCTATCGTTGATGATAATGATTTTTCACATTCACCCCAATTTCCTCAAGCATTGAAAATAAAGAAATTGAACCATTCCCCATAAATATATGACATATTCAAATAGGTGATGGTCAATATTCATTTGTTAGATGCCATCAAACAGATACCATCTTATGCCAAATTTCTGAAAGACTTATGCATCGTTAAAAAAAGCATCAGGTAATAAAGAAAGCTTTTCTAACTGAGCAGGTAAGTTCCATTCTCTCAACCAATAATGCATTGAAATACAAAGACTCTGGTTGTCCAACTATTTCATATATTATTAGAAATCATAAAATTGAACATGCATCACTTGATCTTAAAGCTAGTATCAATTTGTTTCCATTTTTGGTTTACTAACAACTTAATATTGGTGAGTTAAAACCAACTTCAACTACTCTTTTACTTGTCGATAGATCAGTCAATGTACCGAAAGGAATTGTGGAAGACATGTTATTCCAAGTCGATAAAATCAAATATCATATGGATTTTATTGTCTTGGAAATATAACCTATAACAAACAGTTACAAGTCAATTTCTGTAATACATGGTCGTCCATTTTTCGCAACAGCTAATGCCTTAAATAATTGCGTGAATGGAATCATGAATCTATCCTTTAGCAATATGACATTGGAACTTAATTTTTTTAACATGTACAAACAACCATATGATGAAGACAATGAAACCGAGAGCATGGAATTGAACCAACATTAGAAGAACATATTCGGGGGAGTTTATCTGACCCTATGGAAATTTGTATAGATAATTTTCTTGAATCAAGTACACAATTAGATTAGGATATTTCTAATGATTTTTCTTTACTTGATTCTACACATTTACTGGAAGACTATGGAGAGAAATACAATTTTGAGGAACTATGAACACTGGAAGAAGAAAAACATGAGGAAACACCCAAATTGGAATTAAAGACTTTGCTAGAAGGATTGAAGTACGCATTTCTTGGAGATGAACAGACTTACCCTGTGGTAATTTCTTCCTCTCTCGCAAGCGATCAAGAAGGTAGGTTGTTAAATATGTTGAGAGAACATAAATTGACAATTGGATGAACTTTAAAAGATATAAAAGGCACTAATCCTTTGATTTGCACACACAAAATACATTTAGAAGATAATTCCAGGACATATCGTCAAGCTCAAAGAAGATTAAACCCTCATATGAAAGAAATGATAAAAACATAAGTCCTTAAACTTCTTGACGTAGGCATTATCTACCCTATCTTTGATAGTTAGTGGGTAAGTCCTATACAAGTTATGCCAAAAAAGCCTGGAATAACTGTTGTAAAAAATAATAAAAGAGAATCAATTCCAACTCGAATCTCATCTAGTTGGCGTATGTGCATTTATTATAGAAACCTAAATGACGCCACTAGAAAACATCATTTCCTTTATCATTTCTTAACCAAAATTTGGAAAGGGTAGCAAGACATCCATACTACTGCATTGATTATGGGAATTTTATTATTATCAAATTCACATTGCTTTAGAAGACCATGAAAATATCATATTCGGATGTCCTTTTGGAAAATTTGTATTTAGAAAAATGTCATTTGGACTTTGTAATGCACCAGCAACATTCCAACGATGTATGTTAAACATATTTTGTGACATGGTTGAACATTATTTTGAGGTCTTTATGGATGATATAACTATTTTTGGGAACTCATTTTGATAATTGCTTGAATAATTTGGAAAATATTTTGAAAAGATGTGAAGAAAAAGAATTTGTGCTAATCTAGAAAATTGATATTTCATGACTGATTCGGGAATTTTTTGGGTCACGTTGTGTCATCTAAAGGTATTGAGATTTACAAGATAAAAATAGAGGTGATCTCTAAATTGCCGCCACCAAAAACAGTCAGGGAAATATGTTCATTCTTAGGACATGCAGGATTTTATAGGAGGTTCATTAAAAAATTTTAATACCATATCCAGGCCATTGTGTAACCTCTTATTAAAAGGTGCAACATTTGAATGGACAGAAGAATGTCAAAAATTATTTGAAAAGATAATTAGTCTTTTAAATTCTACTCCTATCATGCAATCCTGTAATTAGTTTTTGCCTTTTGAGCTAATGTGTGATGCCAGTGATTATGCAATTGGCGCAATATTAGGAAAGAGAAAGGAAGGTAAGCCATATATAATTTATTACACAAATATAACTTTAAATGGTGCACAAATGAATTACGCTACCACAAAAAAAGAACTACTTCCTTTAATACTTGCATTGAATAGATTTCAATCATATTTAATTGGTTCATCAACAGATGTTTATTTTGATCATGTTGTTGTTAGATATTTGATGTCTAAATAGGATGCAAAGCCACGATTACTACGGTGGATTTTATTGCTGTAAAAATTCAATCTCACAATCAATGACAAGAAAGGAACAGAGAATGTAGTTGCAGATCATTTATCAAGACTCACAAATAAGTCATCAATTGACATAACTCCTATCAATGACTCTTTTCATGGTGATTTTTTATTTTCTATAAATACAATGTCGTGCTATGCTAATATTGTCAATTTTCTTACAATAGAAAAAATACCTCCAGACTGGAGCCATCAAGAGGAGAAGAAATTTTTAACCGAAGTCAAAAGATTCTACTATGACGATCCATATATGTTCAAGTATTGCCCTAATCAGATTTTCACACGATGCATATGTAACGACCGGGAATTCTGAATACTGACTCACT